>RANZ01000584.1:0-19762 GCA_009805285.1 Neurospora terricola FGSC 1889 | reverse complement strand
CCGGAGGCCCCCATGGACCGCACCTGCCTGCTCGGCTGCGGCATCACCACCGGCTACGGCGCCGCCACCATCACCGCCAACATTGAGAAGGGCAGCAATGTCGCCATCTTCGGCGCCGGTTGCGTCGGCCTCAGCGTCGTCCAGGGTGCTGTTGCCAACGGTGCCTCCAAGATCATCGTTGTCGATGTCAACCCCAATAAGGAGGAGTGGTCTCGCAAGTTCGGTGCCACCGACTTCGTCAACCCGACCACCCTCCCCGAGGGCCAGACTATTGTCGACAAGCTGATCGAGCTCACCGACGGCGGTTGCGACTACACCTTCGACTGCACAGGCAACGTTAACGTCATGCGTGCTGCTCTCGAGGCTTGCCACAAGGGCTGGGGTCAGAGCATCATCATCGGTGTTGCTGCTGCCGGTCAGGAGATTTCCACCAGGCGTAGGTCTCTTCATGCGTCACCTCATTCCATCGCTAGCCATTCTGTGTGCGGAAATAATGCTGACGTACCTTCATCCTATAGCATTCATGTTGGTCACCGGTCGTGTCTGGAGGGGTTCTGCCTTCGGTGGCGTCAAGGGCCGCTCTCAGCTGCCCGGCCTTGTCGACGATTACCTCAACGGCAAGATCAAGGTTGACGAGTTCATCACTCACCGCAAGAAGCTGGCCGAGATCAACGAGGGCTTTGAGGTCATGAAGCAGGGCGACTGCATCCGTGCGGTGGTGGACATGTCGTAAAGGATAGTCATTGATTGCAATGCGTTTGAGCGGGCAATTCGTATCTTTTTTGTCTCGTTGATGAAAAAGCCATTTGGGTAGTATGAGTTATGCCAGACTGTGATACCAAAGCTCTCAATAAATATCCTATTTTGAGCAGTCAGAAGAAGCAAGTGTTGCATGCCGTTCGCCTGAGTCTCACTATTCATGTGTGAGTCGGTAATGGTCAAGTCGGAGAAACGGCCACGATTTTGCTGTGGCGAACCATGCAGTCGTTCCGGCTTGCGAGGCCGAAGTGACAGGGCGAAAAGAAAGCAAATATCTGGTTCAATAATGGGGTGCATGGAGGCCAAGAAGTTTGCGAAAGGGGGTGGGTGATATGCCACGGAGGTTTTGTTTTTCTCATGAATTTGCCATGAGATGCTCGCAAGTCGCCGAGCTGTACCAATAGTAGCGAGATGGTGAGACAAAGTCATTCGATGTGTCTTACGTTTTGTACGTACGTGAGTGCATCGATAAAGAGGACCTCTGCGGCTCACTGGCATCGGGTTCTCTCCGTAGGTACTCCGCGCCGGGGTTAACGACCCGGAGAGGATGCCGTGGAAGGGTCCAGACTTTCGTTTGTGTGGCTTTCTAAATACACAATTCAGGACTATGAGTTCATGATGGTAGTCAAAAACATCGATGCGTGCACCTTTTAAAACAGACATGAGAGTTCATCGAATAGTGGTACGAATCAAATATGAAAAAGCAAGCCCCCCGCGCATCACAAAATGGCCATCGCCGTCTATTGGCAATATGTATAGGAAGCCATCGTGTTCTTTGGCGATTCGTCGGGTCTGCGGTTGTGACAGTGACATACAATCCCTTGGATGCAGGCGGCAACAGTCCAGTGCGGTCCTGGTTCCTGAATGGGAGCAGTGAATGTGGCAACAAGTGTAGAAAGCCAGGGTGCGTTACCGACCTTCATGCCTTGAATGGAGCAAAACGTCCTCCTACGATGTCCTGGGGTTGGGGGGTTGGAGTCTTGGAGATGCTCCTCTTGGAGACATGCGCCGGCCGCCGGAAGCGGTGTAAGGGATCATGGACAAATGCTGGCAAGCTGGGACCCCGGATCGGATGTGATGCGGAGGGGAGGATGGAGGAGAGGGGCTTGAGGTTTGATCGCTTGCTGTCCGGTATTTGTTTGAAGAGGGGAGCATGCGAAATCCTGGGCAGCAAGCGGGTAACTGTACGCTCCCGAGAGCCCGAGTCGTCTTTTCCGTCCTCTTGTCCATGCAGGCAAGCCGGATGTTGATGTTGATCTAAAAGCAATGCCCGGTAGATGGGATGGCGTCTGTTGGTCTGGCCTGATGTCCTTGTTGACGCTGACGGGTGTTGGACCCGGCAGATCGATCACTAACAACAAAGGAAGGAGCCGCATCTGAACTTCAACATCGTCCAGGCCGCTGAGGCTTCTGGAATGTATGTTGGCGCACACCGTGCAGCCACCCAGACATGATGAAACCGAAATACGTCTTTTTTGCACATGGTAAGAGGCCAGAAATAAAATCAAATGCTTGAACCTGGTGTTGAGGTTGGGATCAAGTTTGCGAGGCAGATAGCAGATGTTAGACGGACTTATACCTATGGATGTCCGTGAAGCAGATAGGCGGCTAGCCTCCCCGCGTTGATGGACCCATTATCTGTCAAGATGCGGAGGGCTGAAGTACTGGCTTTGGTATTTCTCAGATCTCAAGCTGTTTATAGAGACGATACGATCTGCGAAAAGCGGCAACTTGGAAAATAATGTTGGCGTAGTGTCTGTTGTGGCAGTAATTGGTACGGTTGGCCCGGATCTCCTAATGGTCTTCTTCCAGTGGAGGTTGGAGGTTGGCGGAGGACAACACGGCATCTGGAACGTCGTCTACAATGGCCACTTCACACAAGAAAGCAGTGAGACCGGCTTCGGTACTAGCGATGATTTGTTGCTTTCTCTCCAGCAAAGATGCTGTAGCTTGTTGTTGCTGCAAGTAAACGCTTCCCGAGACATAAAAAGTCAAAAGATGGCAAGCGCCAGGCAATCCAGACGTGGCCCGGGGGGCCGGGGGAGAGAGCGAGGTGCATCTGAGACCGGGAGATGGGCCACGCGAGCAATAATTCCTCAACAAAGACGATGGATCTCGGGCATGAGCAGTAACAAAGGAGAAGAGCGGCGATATGTTTCGTGACGAAGCAAAGGAGGTAGGCCCTGTATACGGAATGGAATGCGCAACGTAGAGATACTCTGGGGTCTCTGACGCAGCCCCCAGTCTTGAAGGTATCCAGAGCCCTCCGATAGACCTGAGCAGTACCCCGGAAACGACCATCACCACCCTGGAAATACCAGTGGTACCCCGGGAAAGCGAGACCCCCTACCCTGTGAGTTACCCTGTGAATCCCCGTACTAGATGTTGCACCCTGATACCTCTAGTGCACGCAGTAGCTTATCGATCCCTGTGATGCAAGACCAACTGTCTTTGTGCAGTCTGGTGTCATTTGTCACTGCTTGTCCAAGGCCCGGGCCCACTGCGCTGCCGGACACGCATTATTACGCATGTCTGTAGCTGCCTGCAAGCGATGCCTACCAAAAAGTGATGATCCAGTCGTGATGCATTCATTACCAGGAAGGCGGCTTGCGGAGTGCCACTCACTCACTCACTCACTCACTCACAAGTCACAACAACCTAACAACAACAACAACAATGGTATCAATAAAGGTTTGTTTGTTGGTCACTGCATGGAGTTCCACCACCCCAACTGTCGTGAACCAAAAGGTTGTGCCGCATTGAGAGAATCTGGACTGGCGCCTGTGACCCTTTCACTATCAAGGTGGTGAATGATGTGATCTGAGAGCTGAGCTGAGGTCTCACTCTCGGTGCTAACGCGGCAGGTTCGCTGCTCCTTGACTGTTCTCGGCAGGCCTGTCAAGTTCTATTCACAAGCTGACAACTCGCCTGAAGGCCTGGTCCCTTGTGAGGTTCTCCTGAGCTCATCCACCAACCTCGTGGGTCCTCGGCTTGTACGGAGTCGCTTCAAGTCGCTTGGAGTCACTGGCACTTGAGCACTGGCACCACTTTCCGTCGATCCAATCCCTTCCAATTCCCGGCGCCAACAACCACGGACAAGGGAGCCTTGGGTATGGTGCTAGCGGGTCTTCGCGACCAAAAGGCCAATTGGGCCCTGGTTGTCGGCCCCAGCATTGCCTCCCCGTGCGGCCGTGCCGTCATCGACACGCCCACGATGGCCGTGCTGTTCTCGATGGGACAAGATGTCAGCTCCAACCTAAGACGTTGCCAGCATATGCCATGCCATGCCAGCAGGTAGGCTAGATCTACGGCTCTACCGCCTCCCTCCTGCACACTGCGCACCGTCGGCTCCTTGGGGACCTTGTCACCACTCGGGTCACTTGTAGCTCCCTTGTCACTTACACTGGTCACACATCACGTCCAAGTCGGGCCCCAGCTACCTCACCTACACTACAAATCTTGTACTTATTCATCCTAACTCAACCACCCCCCGGCCAACGAGGTCCAACGCTTTCCAGCCATTTCCACTTGCAACAAGAGTCTCGCGAAACTAGCCCGAGTTAATCTGCCACTTGGCCGCCTATCCCTTGGTTTGTCCCCAAAGATAACACCACGTGAGCCTTGTTGGCATCCGCTCATGACTCTCGGCTTCTCGGCTTGTCACCTCCACCGGCTCTGTTTATAAGCATCCCATCCCGCCGACCTCGAACCTCCGTCGTTCAACCTTCCTGACTCACTGCCTTTCGTCTCATAAGCCGTCTACCTATTGATCGATTCGTCACTCACCATTCACTCATCCTATCCTCGAGAAACCCAAAGGACAACTTAAAAACACAGACCAGAACTCACCCCAAGAGTCGCTGCTCTTCTCGCTAATTCCACAACCTCCACCCAAACATCACCTTCACGTTATCGAACCTCCACATTAACTCAACAACCACCTCCGACAACATGCCTGCCCCCAGGAGACTCAAGTGCTCGCTCACCGAGTGCAAGCTCCCCGCATCGCCTATCACAGGTGACTGTACTTTCTGCGACGGTCACTATTGCAGCAAGCACCGACTATTAGAGAGCCACAAGTGCAAGAACCTCGAAGACGTAAGTAGCAACAAGTCAAACTGGTGGCTTGCCGGGCTATCAGATGTCTTACTTCAAGAGGAATTTCGTGCTGACATGAGTGTTCCTCCCATCATCAGTGCAAGAAGGAAGCGTTCGAGGCAAATGCCTCGCAGCTCGAAAAGGAGCGGACCCGGGTTATCAGGGGCGTATAATCGACGACCTCATCAACGTCAGCGTCGGCGTCGGCGTCAGCGTCAACGTCGTCAAGGGCAACTTCTCTACTCGTCTTCTATCGTTGGGCCCGAGCTCAGTCTATCGTCAGATAATCTATCTGAGAGGATAGTGAACGACGATTTGCCGCAACGAGAAGCGGTGGCAAACTATCACGACGCGATCACCGGTACCGGCGATACCATCGAACGGTTTAACTGGGCAACGAATACGGCGACGAACTAGCGAACGACAGCCGTCAGGTTCCCTTGCGTCCTCGGCGCCGACGCTGAGCAAGCAGGGTGGCAGCACTCATCCGGGATTCTCGGGCGATGCCACTAATCATCAGCCATCCACCCTCTGCTGGCGACTCTTACTTTTGCATTACTTTTTCATCTTCTCAGGCGGGCGTTTGATATTTGGTTGGGAATTCTTCATTTCGAGAATCAGCGCTTGGGGAAAGCGCTCACATCCGGCAACACATTGGAGCGACGGGGTTTTGCAGCATCATCTCTGCACGGCGTCAATGAACCTGGGTTATCTTTTGCTGATTGAGTCATGCTCGCGATGAATTCGGTCTTCGCGCGGAGGAAGGAAGGGGTCAACCAATGGGTGGCCTAACGTGGTCGCGGTGTTGGTTCCGGGGATAGATCGTGATTACATATAGATCTGGATCTGGCGGCTGTCTTGGAACGGCTGGCTGGGTCATGACCGGTCGGCGAATTGGGCTGTTTGTTCGTTTCAAAGACCTCGGAGATCTTACACCTGAATATCGGGTAAATAGAAATCAAACATTAGCCCAACGAATGTGTCCAGAATCGTGTTTTTGCGTGATACAGTTGAATCGATGAATCGAATGTGTTGGAGTGTCGGAGAGGATCTCCTAGCCACAAAGAGGCACCTTGTTGGGCAGTCGACAAGTGGAGCGGTCCGCCGGACTGCAATCGGCTACATACACCCCAGCTCTTATCTTCCGATAACCCTAGGGGCCCGGAGCCGGAGCTGCCTGCTTCCCGTCTGACTTCCACTTCCCCGTCCGTTGCACACACTGATGACACCAGCAGATAAGCTGATAAGACCACATACCTTACCTCGTCTACAGTCAACCTAAGTCTTATCAATGAGCTTATCATCTAACTTGGCGATCTGCGAGCACAGGAATCATGAATGACATGTTTCTCCATGGACTGGAATCCACTGGAAGAGATGACGGTGAGACGCCTTTTATACCCTTCATAGATTCAGACAACACCTACTTACCTACATACACTACACACCTACGAGTTATTCTTTACAATCTCGTGTCTATGTTTCTCTTCCCATCAGTCTTCATGAATTTCCCATCTCATGGGCCATGCCAAGCTGCATTGCACTTTTGGCTGATATCAAGAACTGACGCTTGTCCATAAACGATCAAGTTCCTCACTTCATTTCCTCCCTAGGTCAAGCTCAGTCGGCGCTTCAAATCCGCCGCCGCTTCAAATCAAAGGGCTATCTCCATAGGTAGTCATGGTGTTGAATAGGATTGCATTTGTTCTCGTACGGTTTTCGTACAGCGCGTGAAAAACTCAACTTACTCAATGAAGTTGACTCAACCCGACTCAACCCAACTCAATTCGAGACCCCCAAGCGAGTTACAACTGGTCCTGAGTTGAGTTGGCGAGTTGGCCGCCTTCTTGACTCGTATAAACCCGGTCGTATCAGGCCTTTTGTACGAAAACCGTACCAGAACAAATGCAATCTAGCTTATAATGTACGTGTGACCTGGCTTCGAGCATCATCGTCGGTTCTATCAAGGGGAATTCGGTCCTCCCGCCGCCAGTAGAGGCTATGGGTGGTTTCTCTTATACTTATCCTACCAACTCGAGGTCTTCCAATGGACGGATAGAACTCCGCTTGATGTATTTATCATCAACGACTCATCAACCATCACCCAACCATCACCCAACCATCCCCACATATTCTGATACTGCTTGAGTTTCAACCGGCACAACCCAACAATTCCTCCGGCCTCCTCTCCTACCTTACCCACCAGTAACCAGAGGTCCTATCCCAGTTTAAGCAACTCCCCAACGTCTTGTCTCTTGAATCACCGGCAATGTAACCCCATCTTGCTGAGAGGGGATCGGCTGTGGACACCAAAAGCGTGATGAGACCTACGTGCCTTGCATAGAAACCGTAGTAGTATCCATTCTCGGTTTTCTTCCTTCTCTCTCCTCTCCAAGTTACATCTGAGCATACGTACGCAATGCTGCGTGATGATTAGATCAGATATAGATACCGATACCAGTGGGCACCGTCGGGCGTTCAAAACCCCAAAGGCCCATATTTCGTACATATGGCTTACTACCTTCGCATGCCGTTGGTGTAAGTTGGGAGGGAAAGGGATCTTGTCTTCCTTCCGCTTTTGTGAAAGGGCGAAGCTCCGCCGTGAGGGGATTCGGAGGAAGGGTATCAGTTAGTGTGTCTTTCCCCCCTCCGGGTTGATGGTCTTGTTCTCGGCAAGTCTTTTGGAGTAAATTCATCTACCGGGCGGTTGCATTCATGGCTCCTCCGCACCGTCAACCTCCAATCACGGTGGACTACCAAACCTGGAAATTTCTCTATACCATTCTCAAGACATTCTAGCAGGATTCCTGAGCAAATAGGAAAGATAAACGACCAATCAGCACTCCGAATTCAACCACCATCTATAAACTTCAAATCTCAGATGACCTCGTGGCTTGTCCCGCTACCCGTCTCCATCTTAAAGAAGCAATGCCAGGTTACCATTCCCCTCTCTTAAGCTACCCTCTTGCTCTTTCGGGTCTGGTAAGAACAGTGGAAGAATACCAATGGTGTAAACATGCATATACCCATTCGCCCACGAATGAAATGTAAGCGTATGAGCACGCCAAACAAAACGTCCACACACCCGCCGCACCGCACATCGCCGACAGACCAAAAGGTGACGGGCATCACTGCCCATTCAGGCAGGTACATACAATATGTGACGACGGGACAAGATCCCATAACCGCTCTGGTAACATGAAGAAGAGGGGAAACATCATGGTTCATGTTATCCTGTGTGTGAGTGTCGTCGATCAACACCATCACACATACAAACGCCGACGTCGAGAGCTCGGACGGAGGGGAAGGGGAGGCACCGAGGAGAGAGGTATAAAGACCAGGCCGTCTGACCCAGTTGAGCAAGAAAAGACTTCTTCTCTTCTGTGTGCCAACAGTTCAGCAGTCAACTGTTCCACCTGGTTCTCCCTCTTCATCAAGATGAAGTTCTTCTCCACCCTCGCCCTCTCCTCCCTCCTGCCGACGGCCGCCTGGGCCTGGGCCGGCAGCGAGAGCGACAGCACCAGCGCCGGTTCCCTCTTCCGCCGCGCCGAGACCATCCAGCAGACGACGGACCGGTACCTCTTCAGCATCACGCTCCCGCAGTTCACTGCCTACCGCAACGCCAGGAACCCGGTGACGCTGGACTGGTCCTCGGACAGCTGCAGCTACTCCCCCGATAACCCGTTGGGATTCCCCTTCACGCCTGCTTGCAACCGTCACGATTTCGGGTATCGCAACTACAAGGCCCAGTCGAGGTTTACGGATGATAATAAGTTGAAGATTGATGGGAATTTTAAGACTGAGTATGTCTCCTGCTCTCTCTGTGTCTCTCCGTCCCCATCACCTTCCTCACCCTTACCCTTCCCTTCCTCCCTTCACCTCTCTCTTATTATACTCTCCTTTCAACCGAAAACACCACATCGACCCTCCAATCCTCCCCATTCAAACCAACAGATCATCTAACCTAATCCCCCAACAGTCTCTACTACCAATGCGACACCAACGGCTACGGCTCCACCTGCCACGCCCTCGCCAACGTCTACTACTCCGCCGTCCGCGCTTTCGGTCGCACCAAGGGCGAGCTCCAGGAGGAGTACGATCTGCTGCTGGCTTACTACAACGAGCTTGTGGCTGAGGCTATTGATAAGGGCGAGGATCCTTTGTACTATTAGTTGTTGTAGTGGTATCAAGGGAAAGGGAAGGGGAATTGACCTAGGCTTTGGATCAGGAATTGCCGTTGATGTGTGTGACTATTCCGCGTGAATTGCTTTGTAATGTTCGTGCTTGTGGTATTGCTCGTTGCATGCGGTGAGTTGGGAGGTGAAAGACTGTATACTTAGGTTAGCATGGAGGTCATGTACTGAAAGGTCAGTATGGTGGCACTGCTTGGCCGTGGGCTTACCTTTGAGATATATACATGGCATCCGTCCTTCCCATGTTGTGTTTGATAGATGTAATACAAAAGAAACGAACGCTTCATATAACGGCTGTGGTTCAGTTGGATATTTCTGCATGTCACCGGTCAACTGCCACTTTCTCATATCCGTACACATTAGTTGACTAACCCAACCTTAGACAATGAGCCGGTAAGAACCAAATTGCTACATACCACTTCTATTTGTTTTGTTCTTATCCACCTAATCCGAAGCATCATCCGCTTCTACCATGCCTTTAAACATTGCCGCTGCCTTACAGAAGCCAACATGTGAACAATGATCGATCATACCCAAACACAGTACACTCTCTATCAAAACCACTACCACAGCGCATTATCCGCATCAGCTAACCACAATCCCGCCAGATCCTTCGCCACACCAAGTCTCAATCTCCGCATGACGTCCTCACCGGTAGTCTTGGCCGGCATGTCCGCCCTCCAGTCCCAGCCGCGCTTGACGGGATTCATCTTGGCACCGCTGCCGACTAGCCCGCCGCTGAGCGAGTTCTTCAGCTGGGTCGCCACCATGGTACTGCCCGCCAGCACGAGGCTGCCGCTGGCATTCTTCTTGAGGAGGTCGGCGGGGGTCGATCCCTTGAGACCGCCCGGCGCTGAAGCAAGCACGATCTGCAGGAACTCCTCGCACGTGTTGCGGACCCGGTCGCTGACAGCCTGGAGATCCTCGACGGCCTTAAGGATGGTGTCGATCTGATCGAGGTTGAGGATGGGGAGGGCCTGCTGGCCGAGGTGGACGTTGGTGTTGTCTGGGTTGGTGACGAAGGCGAGAGCTTCGCCGAGGAGAGCGAGCAAGAAGTCCTCGCTGACGATGCCATCGCGCGTCGGGTCGAGGAGGCCGCCCCGGATGTTATCGTCGGAACTAGCGATGACGCTGACCAGTGCGGTGGCGGCCTGCTGCTTGCGCGCGTAGGGAGTGGCGTTGGGAAGGATGGTCTCGTCGTCACGGATAATGAAGTACTGGCGGAGCGAGGCGTACCCACTGAGCATCTTACCGAGGAGTTCGGCGGCCTCGAGGTCTTGCTTGGCACACTGCTCGAGAGTTTCGTTGCGCTCATTAAGGAGGCGGTGAAGCCAGTCGTCGAGCTCTTCGTTTGGTGGGAAAGCTGTTGACTGGATGAGGGAGTATGAGATGAGGAGATTCATAACCTCGCGAACCTTGTGCGGTTTGTGCGCCAGAGCAAAGTACCACATCGCTTCACCATAACGGTGAGAGTCGCGAGCGAGAATATCGGCATAGGTCTAAGCGAACGGTTAGCGAATATGGTCTTTGTGTGTGCCCTGAGACGTAGTACTTACTTCGACCACCTCTTCGGCATAAGGGATCATGCCGAGTTCGTTCAAGAGCGACCAAGTCTTGTCCACCACTTCATTCGAGTCCACGTGCAAACTGTCGACAATATGCCTGACCAGGATTCCAATCATTTCCTCGGAACGCTCCTGCGAGTCCATACGGCCCAGTACGTGAATAGCTAGCTCCCAGCCGTCCTTAGACTCTCCCATATGGTCCGCGATCGTTCCGATATCCTCATCATCAGTCAGTTTTTGCGCGTACTGAATAAGCGTGCTGTCCTTGATCCCATCAACTTCGTCCGGAGCGGTGGGGTCAACTCCGAGCACATCCAGATCATCCTGATCGAGGCCCTCCATGAAGAACACTCCTGGGTGGTGCTGTGGAAGCCATCCGCCTAATGAAGCAATCTCGGCGACCGCAGAGGCGATAGGAAGCGACCAGCCACGAAGCAGACCGATGAGGCCCTTGACATTGTCCTCGAAAATACACGCAATTCCCACTTCCACAGGATTGTTGGAGTTCAAGTAGAAATCCTCCTCGACGGCCGCATGGAAGGCATTGTTCAACCTATCCAAGTAACTGTCCGTGCTTGCTGACTGTGAGGCCAACATGAGGGCTTGTGAGCGGGCCATGGAGAGCGGGTTCCCGAACTTATCGGCTCTCCTGTCATCCCACCAGGCAGTGAGACCGATCGTAGCCTCACACCAGTCTTGCGCAGCATCGAGGATAGCATTCTTTGACCCCAAGACAATGTCGAAGATGATGTTCAGCTTCTCATAGATCTCCCATGGAACTTGAGACTCGGCCCGTCTCGCCAGACCGGCCATGGACTCGCGATTCTGCGTAGACGAAACTGAGGCCGAGAAGTCGGAGAATGTCGAGTCGCCTAGCGTGTTATCGCGACCCTCGGCGAAGCGCCTGAGGTGGTCAAGTGCACCCCGAGTCCGAACACGCCATAGAGTCCAGTCGCTGTTCCAAATGTCCCAGTTCTCATTATAACCGGGGCAGTTCTCCAACATGGCGACCGTTTCAGCCGTGGCAAGCTGAACACTCTCAAGGGCACGGTTTATGTACTTGTTTTCGCCGTTGTCTTTCTTAACTTTGTCCCACCCGGCTTGTCTAAGCAATTTGGCCGCCTCATCCACCTTACCCCGAAGAAGAGCAACGAAGATAGCCTGCCAAAAGAGAGCGTGAGACGCCGGACTCGGCCTGTATCGTAGAATTTCTTCCGTCTGGCCGCTGTAAACGTTGTGGTACTCGTCTAACCACTTGAACAGTGTCTCAGGCAAGGGCGTAGGCCTAGTACGTCCCGTGTTGTCTTCATACCGTTCGTGGTGGACATGTAGCGCCAGGTTGGCCACGTAAGTCGCTTTCTCGAGTGAGGAGGTGTTGGGGCCGGGTCCGATCTCCACCGTGTGCTCTTCGTCGGGTTGGGGGAAGTCGCTGATGGCTCTCTTCCAGAGGTCAGTAAGTTCACCAGCGACATGCGCGAGCTCCTCGTCCAGCTTCTCCTCATCCTCTTCTTCGCCGACACCCTCGTCATACAGACGCGTAATAAGCCTCTCGGTATTTAGGATAAGCTCTCCGGGCTCGAGGAGGGAAGCAGTGCCCATGTGTGTGTAGACGTCCTTGGCGAGGGCAGCGAATCTGAGATCGCGTATCCGGGGTCCAGACTGCGCAACCGAAGCGCGGAAGATACCCGCGGCTTCCTTCCGGACGCGCTCTGTCGCAGCTGGGGTGTTCAGCATCATCAGATCGGAGTCGTCATCGCGCATTTCCAGGTCGCCGCCAGGTGCGCCGCTCATCAAGATAGAGCTGTCGTCCAAGTCGTAGGTGTCGTCGAATGGCAGGCCGAATGTGCCTGACCGGTTAGCCTTGATTTCCTGCTGGTTCGTCTCCGTCTCATCTTCATCGTCGTTGTACATGACTGCCTGGCCAAGTCTCGATGGCTGGAGCGGTCCTCTTGTAGATGGTGCGCCGGACCGTTTCTGCGCGCGCTGTTGAGCAAACAAGGGCTTTTGTGGAGTTGAAGCGAAAGGCAATCCGGAGGGATTGAAAGAATTGGTGCTGGAATTCAGCGTTCCTCTGCCTGAGAAGGCCATGTTGGCGGGGATGATCGTGGGCGCGGAGGAGGGGCGGGCCGGCAGAAGTTGTTGAAGGTGGTCGACCGTCAAGGTTGGGCGACGAGCTCCAACCGGTTGAGGTTTATGTTCCTGGTGCAGATAATGGGGTAAAGATGCCCGATATGTTGTCGCTGCTACGAAGGGTCAATATCGGGACCTCTAAAGATTGATTCGTTTGTTTTGGTGGGCGAGTCGCTTTGTTGTCTTCCTTCGCTGGAAGTTCGTCAATCGGACTATTCCAGGTTGCTAGTCGCGAGCCGTTATGATTCGTCAGAGGCGCCAATGATACGGCGCGCTGGATGAGATGATTTTGTCCACCTCTGTTTGTGATGATGCTTTTTCTCGGACGCCGGTCGAGAGGTAAATGGTCGTGGTGATGAATGTGGGTTTGGTAAGGTGTTATGGTGAAATGTTGATCTTGGGAAGCTCCAACAAAGCGGGAGCTGTTACTGCGGGCCTGGCAGGCCTGACTCTGGCACCGACGCGACTTTTTTCTGGGGACACTGCGCGACGCGGCATCTTCCGGCAACCTTCACACAGAAGTAAGGTAACTTACATACAATACACATACAATACAGCAAGTCGATTTCGTTTCAATCGCGCTCGTAACATTCGCACAGGCCCACGAGAACAGCGAGAAATGAAAGACTCAATCGCCATTCGTTCTGGGATATAAAAACACGACTCAATATCTCCTTATACTAATCCTTTCGCTACCTGCCATTGCCTCACTAAGCCTCGGGCAGCATGGCATAATGTACCGTCTGCGCCCCGTTCCCTTCCCAATTGCTCTTGAAATACATGGCACATTAGGATATACGTTTGGATGATGACTTTGAAAAACAAACCAGAAAATCAAAACGAAGAAAGAAAGACAGGGGGGTTGAGATTTCCTCCTTCCAAGTGAATACTGGACGTAAAGCAAGGCTGAAGGTGTGATTACGCAGCCAGATCACAGATGGTCCCCGGATGGGTTCCTTGGAATCGCCTAAGCGCTCTGAGGAACCGATCCATCCTTCTCGCCAAATCCCAATCCACTTTCGTCAATGTGAGAAAGTCCCAGCTTCTCAAATCCCGCAACTCCGCTGTCCGCCTCGTTGTAGCTGATGCCTAGGCTATTTTGCTTCTTTGCGGGCCCCCTTTTGTCGTCACCAGTATTGTCTTCACTCGCCTCCACCAAATTCATCAATGCTGGTGGTCTGTGACGCATCTGGCGCGCCTTGGTGAGCGAGATGGTTTTCTGCTGGTATGTCGTCGTGATTGGTTGGGTATCATCGCGATCAATAGTCGCCTTCATGAGAGCCGCCATCCACAGGCGACCCTGCTTGATGTTGGGTACTGCAAAGTAATGTACTGTGGGCTTTGTGAAGTTCACTGCTCGCGAGAGACCGGCTCGTGGTGGAACAAGCTTGAAGATGAACATCTGATCCCCCTCTTCCGTTGGATCCCGCTCTGCGTCCGCGTCCGCGAGCGTCTGGACATGGCTTCCAGCCGGGATTGCTGGGGAGTTACTAGCCCCCATAAGCGTCGCATGGAAGCCAGTCAGGCGTTCATTGTCCGCCGGAAGTACCCGATGGAAGGAAATGTCAATTAGGCCTTTCTCCTCTTGGTCGTCTTCAGAATAATAGTACGCCAAGCGTCTACCCTTGAGGACAAAGAGTCGCGGCTTCCATGTGGTCATCAGGTTGGCACTCCTCTTCTTCATCCATCCACTGTAGTCCGCATCCTTGATCGCTTCTCGCGGGCTGATTTTTTGTAAACCACGCGTATAAGCACTTGTCTCCTTCTTGGTCTTCTTCCGGTTTGCTGCTTGTTTCGCTGCAGAGGCCGCGGTTGCCACGGTGCTCAAACTCTTGGCAGTCTCCTGGTCGAGGTCCAAACTTCGGCCGGCCGAGGGCGTGGTTGAACCGGTGCGTGTGGGCGAATAAATAGACGAATCTTTGGACGGCGTGTCCACCGGTGACGCCACTTTTGCTCGTTCGGTACCCGTGATCGCGTCTGAGGCGGCTCGTAGCCCGCCGAAGCCGTTCTTTAGCATGCCGGCCATATTAAAGTCCGGGTGGTTGACTTGGCTCAGGCGTTTAAGAGCCGATCTGGGAGAGGATCTGTTTTGTTCCGGAGATCCCTCGAGTTTGGTAACCGTAGGGTGATTGCGTTCGCTAGAGAGACGAGCTGATTCCATGGTAGCGGTGGAAGCTGTGCGCCTAACCAACCCGTAGTATTTCTGTGCAGTGGGCAAGATGCCAACTGCTTCACGGGAGGAATCAATGCTGCCTAACCGTGACTGTCTAGAAAGTGCTGTGGCGCTCCGCACACGCTGCTCTTCTGTGTAGCTTGTCTTTGGCGATTCCGCGAGAGCAGGCACCTTGCTCTCACGCTTCTTCAGTACGTTCCGCTGCCGAGGATCGGCATCGGTTCCTGAAAAGTAGCCTCGATCCAAGTCTACTGCCGAATCCTGGATCTCAGGCTCCTGAACAGCCAGACTATCTTGTTGCCCGGCCGAGGACTGAGGGTGGTTAAAGTTGCTTGCACTGCCCAGCGTCCAGTTTCGGTCGAAAGACGGTTGCTTCTTGTGAGGCACCTCTGTTCCGTGCAACGTTCCACCCGAGACTTTAGGGGTGGCCGGGGATGCTCCTGCTAGACGGAAATCAGTCGAGGAATGGCGACGGGAGTGGTGCAAGTCTCTTATGTCTGCAGCGGAGGGTCTCCTTTCGTGGAACATACGATTTGGGCTCTCCATCAAAGGTGAGACTGGAGACACGGGCTGGACAGGGTCCATTTTGGGGGTTTCCGACGAGCGTTTCGTCTGGACTGACAGAGATTGGCTGGTGTTGGATGAGTACCTCAGAGTCGACCCTGTGATAGTCGACCCTGTGAGGGTGTTCGTCCTGCTGCGCATCCTTCCTTGTACATCAGACCCGACCTCGCTCCCATACGTCTGGCTGAGTACGCGCGAGCCTGGTCCCTGTCCGTTGACCTCATCCTGTAGGTTTTTGATCTTCTGCCAAGTTTTTAGCCGTCTCCCCACAGACCCCAGATCAAAAGCTTTGATGAATAACGATGTTTGATCCATCCCGAGAATGACCTCTCCGGTGATCTCCTGGTCACGGAACACCTCACAGTGGTGCTTCTCCACTCCTACCGTAAACAAGTACTCGGCGACTTGATCGGCAGACCAGGATTCGACCTCGCTTCGTGAATGGTTTCCTTCTTCCTCCTCGTCTGTTTCTTCGCCTTGAATGTATGAGACACGGTTGCCTATGTGCGAGCTGTATTCGCTACCAGAATCGCCGGTGTTTCGAAGAGCTCCGTTGCTTTGCGGCGAGTTCAGATCCGTAATATGTTCGTCGATGACATTCAGAGTCTCGTGTAGGACGTGGCTGTCGGTGCTAGCGCCGGGGCGTCCGATGCCCCCTGTGGGCAAACTACTGCTAAGAAACGAATTCGCAGGGCCGTCGGGTGCTGAAGCTGGCTTGAAGGAGCTTAACGGTAAGGTTGCATCGGCCGAATTCCCAATCTTGTTGAAGTTGTCGTAAGAGTATGTGGGGTTTGCTGTTTGCTCGTTGACAATTTCGGCCAGCGGCGAGAGAATGGGCTTTTGGAGGGACGGGCTGCTCGAATGGGGCTTGGGTGCAGGACGCGTATATACTGTAGGGCGAAGTCAGTTACAGCCCGGGCACAATAGAGCTGTTTGCCATGCAGCTGTTTTGTGGCCTATACAGAGGAGGGGGTATATATACCTTCTGGGAAAAGACCACTGTTGCCATTTACCAAATGCTTTCCCAAGAACCAGCCGTCACCAAATTCGTCATCACGTTCGATCAGTTCCACGCGGTCACCCTTGGTTAAGCTCAACTCGTCCGAACTACGGGCTTGAAAGTCGTCTGTGGAATAGGTGGGTCAGCCTTTATGTATCTCAAGTTTGCGACAGCGTCAACGCTACGTGGCGCCGTCTGTTGGATCGTTCGAAACACAGACAAGCCCCGAAGAAAAAAAGATGCCCCTTGATGAAGCTGCACTGTGTCCAGCTATAACTGGAAGAGAAAACGAACTTACGGATAACCACCAAAATGTCGCCCACTTCGGGCTTGTTGGAACCCGGCGCAGCCATCTTTAACCTTTGGTGACTGCTCAATTGCCGCACTCGTTTGTTGCGATACGGAAAGCGTAAGCGTCGACAAACAAAAACCCATCAAATATTGTGCAGAGTGCGACTCGACGTCGATGTGGGTCGAAGCCAATCGGAGTGGACAATCGGAAGGTGAATTGAGGTCGAAGTCAAAAGTCCAAAGTGGTCGAGGCTGTGCAAGAACTCTGGGTCGCAACAGGAAAGCGCGAGAGTCCAGATTGCGAATTTGCAATTGGCGGAAACGACAGCTTTGGCTTGTTGAAGAATTGGTCTTTAGGAGCACTTTTCTCGTTCTGTGTCCATCATTCGATCAATCTGATTGCTGAGGGGCCTTGAACGAGGGCGCAAGCGGTATAGTAGGAGCTGTATGCAGGTCCCAGGTTCGCGCAAGTTGTGGCAGACGGGTATAACGAGAAGGATCGGATCAGACTCGATGTCTTTCAAACTGTCGCTGGCGGACAAGATTCCGAATCGTGAATTGGGCAAAGGCGTGTGCAATTCGTTACAGAGGATGTTTTTCTTTGAATGTACAGCAACGGCAAAAGTCTTGTGGGATCGGCGATGTAAAATATGTGGACGGTGTCGCGATTGCGATAGTGGCCGGACGAGGCGGATCTGGTGGTGAACAATATCAGGAGGCGGGTTGTCGTGCACCACAGGACGATGGCGACGGCGACGATAAAAGCGACAGCAATGGCGACGGGTAGCGGACTCGAGGGATGGGGGATGGGCCCCAGGATGTCGTGTCTCGAGGAAGCGAGAAAAGATTAGAGCAAATAGGACAGCTAAGCGGATGCCCACAGAGCGTAACACAAGAGCGAAACCGTTGGCTATCGAGGCTCGAGTGGCTGCTTGGGCCAAAGTAAGCCAAAGTGTGGTTGAGGTCGAGATTGCGCGCCTCGCGATCGGGAGGGGAGGGAGCGTGGGAGGGTGGCAGAAAGCGAGCTCGACAGAGCCTGGGTTCGAAAGGAACTTTGAAGCTGAGAAAAGGATGTCGTCGCAAGTTTGGAGTTCCAGGGAATGGAATGGTAGGCTGGAAAAAGTCACAATCACGCCTGGTCCTGGAGCCAGAGAATGGGCACGATGGGGTCGGCCGCCTTTGGGGGGCGCCAATGAGGTGTCAATGAGGGCCTGACGAGCGGCCGGAATGCGATAGTGATTGGGCCGCTGGGCATCCACGGGCGTGCTTGTCATGGATCACTCGTCCGTGGTGGGCTCGGTGCGTGGGATCGCTGACAGTTGTTGCGGGTAAAACCACCGGAGAGGAGTCTACAGAGTAGCGTTGCTTCGCGTGGCTTTTTGTCCCGCCAGGCGGCACTGGAGACGGAGCGGCAGGTACAGCTTTCTTCACAGTTCACGATACTTGAAGAAGCAGCATCCCCTGTCAACGCAAAAAGGCTCCTTCCCCTTAATACGCCCATCATGTTAGACATGTCCACCATCTCCACCATTTGTTTTGCCGGCTTTTCCCAAGACTTCTTCAATGTATATACGCCAGGGCAAGGCAGCCCGAGTAATAACACCATCCATACGGTAATCAGCGAAAGTGGCATCCCTTCAAACATGGGATTTTCCGCTATCCTCCTCCATGGACGGAACTGCTGCTTCTGTACAACTGACTCGAGTCCTCGTTTCCTATCAATGGGCACAACAACGCAGCACATTACACTGTCGGGTTCCCAGTCTGAAGGGCGGGTTATTGGTTTGAAAACCTTTATGCCAACAACGCTTCAGGTTAGGCAGTACTTAGTCACGGTAGTGTAGCATAGAGTCCGGCGCATAATAATCCACCTGCACATCCAAGGTGACCCTGGGAGAGATCATAAGCGCCACCACCCACAACGATTGCCCATTTTTTTTTTTTTTTTTTTTTTTTTTTTTTTTTTTTTTTTTTTTTTTTTTTTTTTTTTTTTTGCGGGTGTGCTTCTCAATCGCAATGTCACTCTGGTGCAAGTCGCTTTAGTTTCATCTATAGGTTGCGCCGGTGAAGATGCAAACAACAAAACCGCATTCGGGGTCTATAAATATGTCGATTTTCTGAACACTGTTCACATGTCTCTTAACAGGAATATGCAGCATTGGATAGACCCGAAAATAACAACGTTCGGAAGGACGGGAGCACCCACTTCTCAATTGCACTCAATTCCCCCGCAATGGGGTCTTTGTCCTGTTCAGTGGTCCGATGTGTTTGGCTCCCGCGCCGGCGTCGGTTCTTCAATGTCACCTCTTGGCCGTCCCATCGCTTCTTACCCGACCGTTTAACGGCCGCTGAGCCTCGGTAACTTTGACAACGTATCAGTCAACAACTACTCCCTGTCTACCTAGGTTACCATCATCAAGATGCAGCTCAAGATCTACCACAATCATCATCATCATCATAACCACTTGAAGCTGGTTTTCATTCAACTTCCATACACCTGAGAAGCATACCTTTTTCCAATCAGTCATCTCCCATCATTTCATCCAATCGTGACATCTTCGCCCCGTTGTGTCTCTCAATCCCCGCAACCTACCTCAACCATCTACCGGAATCACAACCCCCCAAATCAACCAAGATGGCCCAACCACAGCAACTCAAAGGATACACAGCCTACAAGCACTTCAACGTGACCTCCGCGGGCCCCTCCTTCGTCGCCCACGTCGAGATCAACCGGCCGGCCAAGCTCAACGCCTTCTTCGAGGCCATGTGGCTGGAGCTGGGCCAGATCTTCCGGCAGCTGTCGTCGGACCCGGACGTGCGGGCCGTGGTGCTCTCGGGCGCCGGCGACCGGGGGTTCACGGCGGGTTTGGACATCCACGCGGCCAGCTCGTACAACCAGCTGCAGGGGGGCGACGCCCCCGACGTCGGGCGCAAGGCGGCCCAGCTGAGAAGATACATTACTGAGTTCCAGGATAGCATTTCGGCTATT
>RANZ01000583.1:0-19855 GCA_009805285.1 Neurospora terricola FGSC 1889 | reverse complement strand
TTTTTTCGCTTGGTTCGCCTCCAGATGCCCGACTTCGCGGAGGATCAGCACTAAAGCATCTACTGCGTCTATACGTTCGAACAACAAGCTTTTCTCCTCGGCAGCAAGTGCAAGCTCAGCAGGAAGCCTTACCAACACATCATACCTCCAGAGCCTCGAACCATCAGATCCAGTCGGTCCCTCCAAGCTACCAAGTTACCAAGCTACAAGCGTCCCGTCCCGCCACGTCTTTACATGATGAGGGTCCTAGGCTATATCACGCTTTAACAGTCCCAGCTATCCCCCCATCGGCACCTGGGCACACAGCTAGGGCTAACTATAGTTCCCACCACTCCGGGCCCTTCCCGCCCGAGTCCCCCAACTGCCAGGTTTGACTGCAAAGGGTCTACACCTTCAACCTGGTTGCTCCAGTCATATGGCAAGTGCCATATGATCCAATGCGGGACACCTTGTCTCACCTTGATCAAGTTAGCGGGTTATGCTGTGTGATAGGTCAACATCATGCGGCGCACTGCCGGTATCGCTGAGTAGTAGCAAGGTGATAGGAGTGGTGGAGGACCTTAGTCCCAGCCTTCCATTTTGTTTCAGAGTCGGGAGGTTTCCAATGGTGGGTTGTGGGAGTAGGTAGGTAGAGCAGATGGGAACCCGCTGGGTTAGTTGATATAGCCCAGCCTGTCTCACTTCTCGGACTGAGATCCGACAACATTCCCAATTCTCTGAGGGACCGACGAGCCTCAAGAATACCACCAGGCAACATGGAGGTCCCCGCCATCCTCAAAACCCGAGAAAGCAACCTGCTTCCTCGCATCATCCAATTTCTCTCCCGATCAATCCGCACAGCGACAGCCTCCCTATCCCCCATCAAGCGCAACGCCAACCAAACCCCAGCCTTCGACTTCGCTCCCACCACCATAACCCGTCGAAACCACCAGCTTCTCCCGCGCGACAGCGCCCCTCTCTCCTCCACCGCCCTCCTCGGCGCGATCCTCGGCTCCATCGGCGGCGTCATCTTCCTCATCATTTGCTGCTTTTTCTACATCCGCTTCCGCGCCTGGAGCAACGCTAGTATGGCCGCGACCAGTCGGCAGCGGCGGTGGAGGAGGGTTTACTATTATCATGATTCGTCGAGTACGAGCTCAAGCGGGTCGAGTAGCACGAGTAGTGGTTCGAGGAGTACGAGTACTAGGACGATACCGAGGGATGTCGAGATGGGGGAGGCGTGGCCTGGGGCTTTTGGAGTAGCGGGCGTGGCTCAGAGAGGGTATGGCTATGGGCAGGCGAATGCTTATAGGCAGGGTGGTGGTGTCTATGGGCAAGGGGGTGTCTATGGGCAGAGCCCGGCCCAGACAGGTTATGGGGTTGGGTTCGAAGGAGGAGCGAGAGGAGGGAAAACAGGAGTTGGAAATGTTGCGACGGGGTACGGACCGGGTGTGGCGCAGGCGCCGAGGGTGCCGTCTGTTGCTACGACGAAGTGGTCTCCTCATGTTTTTAGGCAGGGGAAGACGTGAGAAGGAAGGAGGAAGTAATGCTGGAGTGAGGTTTCCTTGATGGAGGCGGTATGGTTTAGACCAAAGACCAAGTTTCTGTTCTCCTGGCTGGGCAAGTTGAGTTCGCAAGTCGTTGACGGTCGAAGGTGTGTCGTTTACCTTGTGAGAGCAATCCCCGATAAAAGCTGACCATTGGATACCAGTAACCCGGGACAAGATACTGATCTACATACCAGAATTGGATGCTTTCTTTTCCTTTCCGTGCTTCCAAGTTTTGCACTGGCGTTCTTGATCTTCATGACCCGACTGAATGAGAAAAGGGGCCATTGTGGACCCCTCGCTATCCCTGAACTCTCGTCGCTTTTCTTTCGTGTCGGCTCAGGAGAAAGTGGTCATGCATTGTAGTGATTCTCTTGTCAGCTTCACCCTTCTAATTCAGTCTGTTGCATCATCGTGCCTCGGTTCTACAATGAAAGAAGATGGGCAGGCCTGAAACTTGTGGTTCGATTAAAGGATTAAGGAATCCTGACCACAAAGCCCCAAACTGAACCCATGACCGCCCTGTATCTGTCTCGGGCTGTTGATCGCCCACTCATCCGATGCGTGGATACATGTGATGGAACAGCGGGTGCAGGTTCCGGAGGGAAAGGGATCAAGTGGAGTCGTGAAGACCAGACTTTCAGGGCGATCAGACGCAGTCGCGCAGACGGTGATGCACTCGAGATTACGGGCATCAACTCCGCATCACAATTCACAACTGCTGCTGCAAGTCTCACACAACTGCAAGAAATGAGACCGATCTCTTGCGATACGCGGAGAAATCTCCAATCTCCATCCTTTGAAGCCCCCCCGGACCAGTCATCACAATCGCCTACAACCCACCCCACGAAGGCAAAATGTCTTAGATGGTCCTCACTGAATGGCTCACGATAGCGAATGATGACATCGTGGGGCGGTTTCTTTCCCTCCCGCACTGGCGCCTCGGGGGCCCGGGGGGCAGAAGAAGAAGAAAAGAAGGATTGAAGTTTGGGGCTGGCCTCCCACTTTGTTAGTGGAGGTTGGGGGAATTCGAGGGGGGGCTCGGGGGACAAGACAAGAAGCGAAGAAGAACAGAGAAAAGGGTCCTTGTTTTCAGCTCTCAGCCAGTCGCAAATCGCATACCCTATCAGGTCTCGCGCTCCCGCACCTGTCCAATCCCATGGGTCTGTAAGAGATGCGCTTTTCCTTATCGGGGCGAAGCGTGTGGAAGTTGCGTAGATCTTGGGAGTGTCCACTTTCGTCACAACTTTACCAGGGGCGGCTCAGTGAAATCGGGGGAGGACTGGAGGGAGACGGGCGAAGCATTGGTGGGAGGTACGAGATGTTCAATGTTTGGTGGTATACAGATCCGAGTATTTTGAGGTTTTGAGGTGAAAAGTTTTGATGAAGCAAATGGAAAGGGATCTCAGTCAGCGGCCTCCTGTACGACTTCGGGTAAGGTAACTCCCGTCTGACAACCGGTCTTTTTCTTTCCTTGCTGACGACGTCTGTCCTCCACTCACAGTTTACTCCGCTCATCCCACGATGTTTTGTGATTGGACAAACACCCCAAAAGCCCGAAAGGCCTCCTCTGGCCAGGCCCCTCCCTCACTGGCTTCAGGGTCGTTCAGAAACCTGGGTGACCCCGGTGGCGGACCATTGTTCGAAAATGAGACAAATCCACTGCCCACCACCGCCAAGATCCTAGGGCTCGCGATTCAGAGGGCTCCAGAGCGGCTCCAGAGAACTCCAGGTGGGACTGCTTGGCTTGTTTTCTCTCCCGTCATCCATTCCTTTTTTCCCTCCACAGCTCTCGCCAGCCTGTCCGCCTGCAATTCTACATACTTCCCCAGTCGCGGAGTTTGTTCCTGGCATTAGCTCGAGTTTCTCTCGGTCCATCTGCACATCATCCACCATCAGCTATTTTCCCTGTGTTGCGCGCGGTGCCTTGGTGGCATTCATAACATGACCTGAGCAAAGTGCGCCTTCACCAGTCAGTTGTGGTCTGCTGGGTCTGGGCTGGGTCTCTAGCTCTTAAGAAAACACGCAACCAGACAGAAGACAACCACAACCCACGATGGAGTGGTTGTCAGAGTTCCACACCCACCTGTGGAAAAGGGCAGCGGAAGAATGGAACAGGAACAGCATCAAGTTCATAGTAGGTCCGATTATCTTTCTTTCCGTCTTTTCGTTTGCTGTCTTTCCCGCCCGTTCATCCCGATTGTCGACGCCGCCCGGGCCGCTCCCGGCTCCCGTTCCGTCTTTTGTCCCGTCCCCGCTCCCATTGTTCCCCTTTCCCACCCGTTCATCTCATCTCATTTCATCTTCACCTGAAGAACAACTCACTTCCCGGTCAACAAACATCACTAACCCAAACACCTTCTCACCACCACAACAGAACGAAAGCGATGACGACAGAGTCGGCTCCGCCCGCGATGGCTCATCCGGCGGCACCCTCTCCCACTCCGGCGGCAACAACAAGGACCCAGCGTCATTGAACGCCCTCGGTAGCACCTTTGTGCCGGTACTCATCTACGCGGCCATTTGTTTGCTCATCTTCTTCACGTGTCGGAGGACGAGTACGAGGACGTATGCGCCTAGGACTATTGCACAGTTGCGCGAGCCAGAGTATGTCTCCCATTCAGATCATGTCATGTCATAAGTGCCGACCGTGTGCAACGACCCGTGCGACTCGGCAGATTGCAAAATGATTGCATTGTACCTACCTGGGATTAGTGATGTCAGGGCCTGGCTAACAAGATCTTGTGTGATGCAGGCATCCGGCTCCGAAGTTGCCCAATGGGTGGATTGACTGGGTTAAGCCGTTCTGGCAGATTGATGATGATTATATCCTCAATAATTGCTCGTTGGATGGCTATTTGTTCCTCAGGTTTCTGAGGATCTTGTCGGTCATTTGCTTTGCTGGGTTGGCGATATCATGGCCGATTTTGCTGCCCATCAATGCGACGGGTGGGAATGTGCAGAGGCAGCTGGACAAGTTGACGATGGGCAATATCAAGCTGCCGAGCAAGTACTATGCGCATGTGGTGGTGGCTTGGTTGTTCTTTGGTTAGTTCTTGTTGTCGTCCCTCTCCTATCACCGTGTGTTGGACTGTTGGCTTATGATCGTTCACAGGTTTTGTGCTGTTCATGGTCTGTCGAGAATGCATCTACTACATCAACTTACGCCAGGCATACTTGCTCTCGCCGAACATGAGCAAACGATTATCAGCTAGGACGGTGCTGTTTACGTCTATCCCGAAGCCATATCTGGACGAGGCGAAGCTACGAAAGCTGTTCGGCGACTCAGTAAAAAACATTTGGATCCCCAAGAACACCAACTACCTCCGCGGCCTAGTGGAGGATAGAGACGACGTGGCGGAAAGATTGGAAAAGGCGGAGATCGAGCTCATCAAGAAGGCGAATACGGTCAGGATGAAGAACATCAGGGAAGGAAAGGGCGCGCCACCATTCGCGGACGAACTCGCAACCGACGACCCCCAATCTTCAAAGACATCATCCTTCTCCTTGCACGAATCGAACGGATTGACCCAAGATGGCGATCTAGAGAAAGGGGTCAAAACCGACCCGGTCCGGATCCGCATGTCCGAACGACGAACCGAAGCGCCTCCCCTTCCCGTTGACGAAACCGAAACCCCAGCCCTACCCGGCGAAGACCCCGGCGCCCCCAAAAAGTCCGAAGACGACGACCTCGGTCCCGAGTACCAACACCCCTACGGCTACCCCGCTTCCCTCCCCGACGTCCGAGGCTCCGTAGCCGCCATCTTCCTCCGCGCCAACGACCGCCCCCATCACCGACCTCTGCACAACTTTGGCCGGCGCGTCGACACCATCCGCTGGACACGGGCTCGCTTGAAGGTCCTGAACCGCGACATCTGGAAACTCCGCCGCAAGTTCCGCTCCGGCGATGGCCAACCCTTTTCATCCGCCTTCATCGAATTCGACTCCCAAGCCTCCGCCGAAGCCGCCTACCAGATCTTGGCGCACCACCAACCGATGCACATGTCCCCGCGGTACATTGGCGTCCGACCCGAACAAGTCATCTGGTCTGCACTCAGAATCCGCTGGTGGGAGCGAATCATGCGTCAGTTCCTCATGCTCGCCCTCGTCGTGGTCGCCATCATCTTCTGGTCCATCCCCTCCGCTGCCGTCGGCATCGTCAGCAACATCGATTTCTTGTCCGAGAACGTCCCTTTTCTGTTTTGGATCCCCTTACTTCCCAAGGTGATCCTGGGTGTCATCAAGGGCTTGTTACCAGCTCTCGCATTGAGTATGCTGATGGCTATTGTCCCCGCCGGACTGAGAGTCTGCGCCAGAGTCGCCGGGTGTCCGTCCCATGCGCTGGTTGAGCTGTATTGCCAAAGCGCGTACTTTGCTTTTCAGGTGATTCAGGTGTTTTTGGTCACGACCATTACGAGCGCGGCGTCGGCGGCGATTATGGATGTCATTAAGGAGCCGTTATCGGCGCCGGATCTGCTGGCGCAGAACTTGCCCAAGGCTAGCAACTTTTACTTGTCGTACATCCTTGTGCAGTGCTTGGGCGCGGGCGCGGGCAAGCTGGCGAATGTGGGCGATTTGTTTCGCCATGATGTTGCGAGCAAGTTCGCGGTCGATCCGAGGAAGGCGTATCAAAGATGGAGGAAGTTGACGCCGATTCATTGGGGAGCGGTGTACCCACGGTTTACGAACATGGGGGTTATCGCGCTGGCGTATTCGTGCATCAGCCCGCTGATTCTAGTGTTTGCTGGGTTTGGGATGCTGTTCGTGAGCGTGGTTTATCGGTATTCGTTGATCTACATCCACGACGACTCGCAGCTGGACACGAAGGGGCTGCTTTACCCAAGAGCACTGCTTCATCTTATGGTCGGCCTTTACATCGCCGAGATCTGTCTCATCGGCCTGTTTGCGCTCAAGAAAGCCTTTGGCCCAATGCTGCTAATGATCCTCTTCTTCGGCTTCTGCGCCATCACCCATTACTCCCTCAGCTCAGCTCTCTCCCCTCTCCTCGCCAGCCTCCCTCAAACTCTCGCTTTGGAAAAGCAGCATGGCCAAATCGCCGAAGACGGCGACGGCGACGACCACATCATCCCTTCCCAACCCACCCCCTCCGACCCTACACCCGGCGCCGGTGGCGGCCTAGCAGCCGACTACTACAACGACACCTCCATGTCAACCCCAGGCATCCCCACCGAAGTCATCGGCGGTTCCGCAGCCGACTACTACGCCTCCACCTCCTTCGATTACTCCGACCCCTCCACGGACGACCCCGAGCCCCCCGGCCTCTACGACGACGACTTCGACGACAACGGTCCCACCCGCATGCGGGGACTAGAAGGGTCCTCCTCCATCCGACACTCCCTAACCCAACTCGCCAAAACAACCCTAAAATCCCAACTCTCCACTCTCCGCGCCTCCGCAAACGGCACCGGTCCTCCCGGCCGGCTGTCACCACTAACCCGCTTCCTGTATCAAATCCACCGCTTCCTCACCCCGGACCCGTCCATCCAAAACCCCAACCTCATTGAACGATGGCTGCACCCTTCCGTCTACGCGGACTTCAGGACCCTCGCCAAAAAAGTGGGGAAGGGACCGGGGCCGGATGACTGGAACTTGCCGAGGGGTTACGAGAATAAGAGGGGGTATTACCCGCCCGAGATGTGGAAGCCGGCGCCGAGGTTGTGGATACCGAAGGATGGCGGGAGGGTGAGTAGGCAGGAGATGAGGCATAATAGGGAGGCGGGGGTTTGGTGTGTGGATTTGGGGTGTTGGTTGGATGATGGGGTTGGGGAGGCGCCGTGGGAGAAGAGAAAAGACGAGAAGGATAACGATGAGAAGGATGGAGAGAGGGATGGTAAAGGAGAGGAGGGGAAGATTGGGGAGAAGGATGCTGGTGAGAAGGGAATAATAGACGGGCAAAAAGTGGCGGAGAAGGGGAAGAAAAACAAGGGGGTATGGAAAGGAGTCGGGAAGGAGGCTACGAAGGTAGGGAAGGAGGCAAAGAAGGCAACGGGGAGAGTCAAGCCGGGTAGGGTGAGGGTGAGGTTTAACGTTGAGGATGGCCCGATGGGCGAGGAGAGGTGGTTGTTCTGATGACATGGAATACCTCTACGCAGTTAATGACACACAAAGGATTGGGAGGCGGTTTGAGTTTGGATACCTACCAGCTGTTCATAATGATCTTGGGGAAGGGAGTAATGATGTTAGCGATGAGTACATAGGGATGCTAATTTGTAGATAATGTATGGTTCTCATGATCAACAGCAATCCGCCTGAAGTTCTATCAGGGTAGGTGTCTTGAGGTTGTCAGGTGTGTCTGAACTCTCTGTTGAACGAGCAAGTGTGTTGCGGCAGCTTCTGCTTGATGGGTTCCATCAACCGCTCAGACACAAGCTGGTGGAAACTGGACGCCTGGAAGTCGAGTGCGACTGATGTGCTCAATGAAGTGAGACATCATCATGTCAGTTTGCTCCTGAGACAACCCCGGACTGGGCCACCGTACCCCGGACTCACTCTGAGACGGGATCCGAGTTCAGCAAACGTCAAGTCAACATCTCCATCGGGAAGTACTCCGATCTTGACCACATGTTTATAAACGCCACCGCATCTACGACTTGAATGTGGATGCTTTATTGCCTCAAACCTGATCATCTCTTGCTCTTTCAAATCATCGTGCAGGCTTGGTTACCGTCCCGTCCGGCATCATGACCCGCTTCGCAACCCTTCTGGCTAGCGCAGTCATCCTCTTGTCAACCGTTGAGCTTTCCCATGCCGAATGTGACTTCCTGGGAGTTGACTGCGGTTATAGTATTATACGAGGTGGTAGGTCTTTTCTTCTGTTTTATCATACGTTCCAAATTTCATGCCGTCTCATTTCATGCCATGGATCTCTTATCGTACCATCTCTTCCACTTCTCATGCCAAGTCCACTCAAGGTACCTGACCTAGAGATAATGCTAATCCAAGTGCTTCCGCCACAGGATCAGCAACCGAACAAGACCTAATCGGAGCCCTCCAGGCAAACAACGAACCAACAGACCCAACACACATCTACGATTCTACTTTCGGCTGTGTCCTGACCGGGGGAAAATGGGTGACGGCGYTCCAGAAATGGTGTGGAGGACCRWATACGTGCGGATTCATCSAKTCRACTGAYTTTCCGCCTCATACCGGTTGTTTYGCAGATGGTTGAATCCACTTGTAACAYGTTTGAGCTTTTATTTTTCTTCTTCCTCCCTGTCTTTATCTTTATGGCTCTTTGGGTCATCGAAGGAGGTAGCGCCATTGCCATCCCGGGACAGTCAGAGGCCGGTGTTTATTTTCCATATGGAGATGTGTTGAACCATTTTTCAGCTTCTATCGCGATCCAATGGTCCAATGTCCGGGTGAACATTGAACCAAGACATTCAATGACTAGCAGTCTTTCGAGTCTAAACCACCTCTCAACCAAAGGATCCGAGTATTCGACGTTTCATCACGTTCACTTCTTTCTTGAGAGCTCGCCTTACTGGCGTGACATATCGAACGAGTATAAATATGCTTCAACCTCTCCGAATTCTCACTCCCTCACTTTCTATCCTCTCACACACGACCGGTCAAAATCACTATACCATCATTGGGATTACCTACTACCTATCCTAGCACCCATTCTGAATCAACGCGATCAAGTACACCCATCGTATCCACATCTTCAACCACCGCAAGTCACCCAACATGGTCGTCATGGTCCACTTCGCAACCCTTCTAGCCAGCGCATCCATCCTCTTTTCAACCGCTGAGCTTGCTCATGCCGAAATCAAGGGTTGTCCATACAGCTACAGCGTCTGTGGCTGGGATCTTATCAAAAGTGGTACGTATGTGGGAGTCGTCTTCTTCCCGTCCTGTCCCTATTCCATTCTTTCTTTTGCAAATGCTGATCTCGACCCTGTTGGTCTTTAGGTACAACCGAACAAGACTTGATTAAAATCCTCCAAATCTACAAGCAGCCAACTGACCCCTCGCATATCTACGATTCTCTCTACGTTTGCTTCAAGCAGGGCCAAGTTGGATTCGATAAATGGTGTGGAGGACCGTACAAGTGCGGAACGATGCAGTTCCCGCCTTTTGGTACTTGTCTGTAGGACTGACTCAGGGAGGAAGTTTGCCAGCTTGGACGGGATTGAGGAGTTGGTTGAGGGTTAATGGTCTTCTGCAGATTTGACTGCGAGATGGTTGGATTTCCCTTGTAGAGGTATCGACGGCCGGCGTTTGTTTCCCATAATGGGATGTGTTGAACAGGATGTTTCGGCGGTATCATTGAAGCTTTAATAGTCCAATGTCTGGGTGAACGTTGTGAACCAAGACATTGTATGACAAGTACTGGAGGTAGCCTGACTGGCGTGACATATCAAATGAGTATACAAATATCTAAATGCCCAGAACATTCCCTCTTTACTAGGTACTTACCATGTACGCGCATTCACTCCATTCACAGGCCACAGCCTCAACTTATCCAAGTCACCAAACATGGTCAACCTCAAGTCTAGTATCGCCCTCTCCCTCTCCCTCTCTCTCGTCTCAGTCCCAAACGTCTATGCTGTAAAATGCCTGGGACAATGGACCAGCTGCGGGTGGGCACTGCTCAAGCTCGGTACGTACCTTTCCACTAGGTCATGCTTTGTCCCCCAACCTGGCAGTGACTGATGGGGGCCGGGATCAAATATGTAGATTGGGATTACAATGATCTAGTGTTGGCTCTCAACGTCGCCCACGAGCTAGACACGTCCACCAACGTCTACGATTCTTTGTTTGCTTGCGATGGYAATGGGGGTTTTTATTGGGATAAGTGGTGTGGTGGGCCTAATACCTGTGGTGATACGGAGCTTTGGATTGGCAATGGTGTTAAGTGCAAGCCTACCTGAGGCTTTAACCTTGGTCACAGCCACTACCACCATCACCATTAATCACCATCACCATAATCACCATAAGCATATTCACATAACATCCCAAATATCTCATGTCTCTTTTTCATTTTGTACTTTTCGTACCGTACCGTACTCGTGCGCGTGTTCATGTTGTGTGTGCAATTCATCAAATTTATCAATCATACCCGTTTTTTTTTCCTGACCCCTAAAACCTAACCAYTTGCAACCTCGCGAGCCAGCCAGCCAAGCCATAATAAAGATACCAAAGAAAAAACAAACTACCAAACAAGGCCCCCGCCGCCGACCTCAAGACTCGCGATGACTGGTCCACCCCAAGAGACTCTGCTCTACTCGCCCAAGCTCTGCCATCTGCCCTTGTGCTGCTCCCTTCAAGTCCAGTGTTCAGTCCAGTTGTTCATCTCGCCTTTAGTCACTCGCATCTCCAAACCCACTGCCTCTTTGTGTATATGTGCATAGTTTGTCGATGTCATGTCGTGTAGCTAAGCTCAACCAACACTGCAAGCTACCCACAGAATAGCAAAAGTCTCGCGCCCAGGATAGGGTTCGACCGAGCGGACTGATGCCATGTGAAGTAACTGTAGATGCAATGCTTTGGGACCTTTGCTGTTGACGACCGACTGACTGCACAACTGCGGCAAACACAATCAACCCTAAGCGAGTACTAATAACAGCCACTCGGTGACAGAATCCATCATCACCATTCCAAGAACCATTGCATCCATCGTCTTGCTCCCTGACTTCCAGAAGGAGGAGAGTTCGACGACCGAGTCGGGCAGCCCGAAAGAGCCACCACGACGAACTGGGAAAGAAGACCCAGTGACAAAACGGTTTCTTGAAGGTGCTTGAAGGTTCCATCGGCTATCGCGAAGAGTGTGCGAAGGCCAGGTTGACGTACTTGTCGAAGTGTGTGGGATAAAGAGGTGAGGCTGTGTTGTGGGAGTGATGTGATGACCGAAGGGATGAACCGCTCCCTGACCCTCCTTGACCTGATGAGGACCACTAATGTTGACTTCCAGTGAGTGAGTTTGCAGGCCACCCAACCCCCTTGAAAGAAATAAGAAACCCGACCACCAAAAAACTCTCCAATCCAGGAAAACCAGGAAACCTGTCCGTGCCGGTGATCCGCCAGTTTCCCTTAATCGTACACCGAAGTTTGAACTCGTGATCATCATGCTGTTGAAAGGAGAAGTAGGAAAAAGAAACCACCCAAACGCCGAACTAGTGGATGCTTCAAACCGAAAAAAAACCAATGAGTAGGAGACGGGAGGAGTAGAAAGTTTATGTCGAGGCCGGTGATGGTATGTCGAGAGTGTGTGTATCCCACAGGTTGAAAGTGTGGGATTCATATACAGAAACGGGCCGCCTTGTTGTTGGGATCCATGGAATGACGATAGACCCCCCAAGACAGATGAGATGAGAAAAAAGATGGAACTCATCTACCCCCTAATAGCTGTCGCAGCATGAGCTTCCGCGCCACCATAGTTATAGTTGTTTGTGTAGAACGGGAAACGATCGGCATAAGGCATAGTGCTGTGGTGAAATGGGTACTCGTTCGACGACGTACCAGTAGAGTTCGATCCGTAGCTGGGTCCGGTTCCGTAGCCAGATCCGAGGCTGTTAGTGCCAGGGCCAGTGTGTGGCCCATTGCTTGAGGGGTTACCAGAGTTTTGCTGAGACTGGAAGCCCATCTTCAATGGACTTTCAGCCGGCGACCCCCCACCAAAGCTCATGAAACTTCCATGAGAGAAATAAGGGTTGGGATCCCTCGGATGCAGCGAGTGATGCTGAGCCGTAGACCCCATACCGTAAAAGTCGTTGTGGACCGGGCTTCCCTCGTAGCTCGAGTTGTTGCTGCTGGTGGTGCTGGCAAGCTGAGGAAGGTCACTGGCACTATCGAAGCGACCGTTGCGCAAGCTCCCATCCTTGATCTGAGGGCTGGACTGCTTGGTGGATCCAAACTGTTGTAATGAATATTTTGTTAATGATCGTTACCGTGAGATGTGGGGGGCCTTGAGGCTTGTCAAATGCTATCAACCAGATACCCAGGGGGGAGGACAACTTACGAAGCAGTACTTGTTGACGAGCTCCTCATACGAGGCCGAAGCAATACTGCCGGTGGTGGACACACCAGGAATGCTGAGAGAAGGCTTTGCTGAGGTGGTAGCGGGAGCAGGGGTAGTAGTCGCAGGAGCAGCGGTAGAAGGAGCAGGAGCAGGTGTTGGCGCTGGAGCCTTCTTAGGGGCAGCAGCAGGAGCAGGAGCGGGAGTAGGAGCAACAGGAGTAGTCAGTGTAGGATGAGACCTGCGCTGGATAGAAGAGTTCGCAGGAGCAGGCTTCCTGGAGGACTTCATGTAAAGACCATCATCCTTCTTGGGAAGGTTATCCTTGGCGGTCTGGATGGCCGTGGCAAGCGAGGCACCAAAGTCGTAGCGGTTGCCAAAGGCCTGGCCGTTAGGGGCAGACAGACGGCTCGGCAGGTTATCGCTGGGAATGCTGGTGGTGCTCTTAACACCACGCAGGCGAAGGCCACCGGGAAGCGAGTCATCATAGTCATCGAGGGAGGTATCAAAGCTGAGCTTCTTGCTCCTGCCACCAAAGTCATCCGCACCGATAGGAGCGAACTTGGGCTTTGGTGCCGCCGACGACTGGTTGGAGCGACGGTTGCTCTTGGGCAGGCCGTTAACAGGGCGAGAAGCAGCGCCGATAACACCCTTCTTGCCGTTCGCGGGGAGAGCCTTCTTGCGGAAGTCAATCTGGTAGTTCATGCCGTTGTTGTTGTCCCAGAACTCCTGGCCGTTGACGTTGTATCTGATGCAGAAGTAGAGCGTCTTGGACTCGAGGTTGGCCATGTCGGAGAGCTTGATGGTGAAGTTGAAGCGGTCCTGTCCGAGCGGCGAGTCCGCGGGGATGATTTCGCTCATGTACTCGGCCGAGACCTCGGAGGTGGTCTTCCAGTAGTCCAAAGTAAACCTGCAAGTAACACTCTTGTGGAACGCCAGGTTGACCACCGCCACCGACCCTATCAAGCACTTCTGGTCGCTAGATAGCCAAACACGTTCCAGACGGACAGGCTGCGACCTGCGAGCAGGAGTATCGGCGGGGAAGTTGGACAGGACAAGCTCCCACTCGAAGGGAGGCTGACGCGTTTGTGACTGGTCGTTCCCGTTGAAAGGGTACTCGGTATCGCTATCGTAGTTATCGACCGGCGATGAGCCAGCACTAACGGCCAACGGGCGGTCGACCTGCAAGAAATGGCGAACATGTTCGAGATGCGAGTCAAAGTGGACAGCCTTGAAGGTGGGCGTACCAGGCATACTGGAAGGTCGTCGGCGAGATGGAGGTCGCAGAGCAGGCCGCACGAGCTCACCCGACTTCTTGCGCACCATGGGGGGCTTTCTTTGCCGCTCTTCGTCAGTGTCCTCTTCAGATCCTGTCAGCGAGCTTCCCATAGACTTGCTCAGCACGATGTGAGACTCGGTGGCGGATCGGGTGTGGGAGTATCGGCGGTTGACTCCGTTGGCGGCGTCCTGCTTCTGCTGCATGTCGGCAATGGCCTTGGCCTGCGATGGCAATACTAGCAGGTCTCCCGCATCCGGCCTCGTCTTTTCCTTCATCTCGGCGATGATGGGTTCGGGGACATCGGCGCGGTTGTTGGGCGAGCACGACCGGTGGACGGGGATCTGGCTGATGGCGTCCTTGAGCTCCTTGAGGTTCTCGATTGTCCTGCCACGCTGTGTGTCCTCCTTCTTCATTTCCACCTGACCCTCGTCTTCACTAGCCGAGTCGGGAGGGGAGATGACGGCGCCGGCGGGCATGCCCAGCCTTTCGCCCGTTATTGGTGGGGGCGACTGGCGCACGATGCTGTTGAGAGCCATAGTCTTGAGATCCTCCACCGTTGCCGACGGGGACAACTCGTTATGCTGTGTGGGTGCCGGGGCCGAGGGGGTTCGTCGGTGCTTCATAAGATACGACGCCGATCGAGGGAGTGCGGGCTTGGTCGATGATGTTGGGGAGGTAAGGCCGCCATTCTGTGGTTGGTTGATCGAAGGTCTCCGGCTCTGGGTTGGTGAGGAGGGTGCCGATGAAGCCGGAGACCTGTGGGAGGGTGGTGTGTAAGGCATTCTCTCCCGCGATGGTGTGTGGTCGTGGGGAGGAGTACCGGGTGGGGAAGGGGGAGATGTCGTCGTGCAAGTCGATCGCGACGAGGGGAGAAGCGAGTGTTGTCGGTGGTAAAGATACGTAGAGTAGAGCGAGAGAAGACGAGGTTGTCGAGTGTCGGGCCTAGTACATGGAGGAGTGTACTAATGCGTAGGAGCGGGAGGCGGCCTCGACGGGTTTGGTGGTGTTGTCGGAGGAGAGAGGGGGTTGTTTCTTTGTTGACGGCGGTGTCAAAGAAGTTCCCAAGTTTCGGAGGAGAAGAGAGAGATGGATTGGCAGCTGCAAATGCCGATAAGGTGAACAGGTTAGCGGTTGCCCTTTTTTGCAGTCTTGTCTATTTCGAGTGAATTGTAGTTTCGGGAAATCTAGGGTATCGTGGTATCGCTGGTAATGCAAAAAAGAGAAAAGAAAAAGGGATGAAGGATGCGGAGAAGGAAAGGGTTGTGGGGAGTATGATTTGTCAATGACGGATGACATGAGACCAAGAAGTGGAAGTGGAAGAAAGTGGAAGTCTTCAGGTTTTTAGAGGCAGATATCAGGGCAACCATGGAATGAAGTTCCGGCCGGGGGCATGCACTCGCTGACGGGAATGCAACCGAATGCACTGCTGAGTGCTGTCACTGCTGTCTGACTGAAACTGCAATGCCGCTAGCGATTGACTGTATGGATTGGACTGGGCGAAAAAAACTGGAATGAAAGGCCGCCCGCTCATTTGCCCGTAGATCTTGGAACTGCCCAGAGACTCCAAGCAACAACGATCCAGGCAAGGGCAGGGAAGAGCAACCCGACTACCACTGTAAACTGCAGGGGGTGGTGGGGAATGGAATTGATAGCGGGTCGTGTCGGGGGGGCCACCACCAGCCCACCACGGACCACAGCTAGCCCAGCAACAAGGCACCACCAAGGGCAACAGGGCTGGGCGTTGCTGGGACCGCTGGGCTGTGACACAAAGTTGCAACAAGAGGACTGGTGGCCGTGGGCGGGAAGAGATAACGGAGTGGAGCCCGTCTCTTGTCTTGGGGTGGTGGGTGGTGGTGCAGTGGCAAATCCATCCGATGTGGAAGGATCAAAATGTCCGTCTCCCCCAAAAGACGGAGATAGGCACGGAAGCGGCGTAGGCGTGGGTGTGTTGTGCTGTGGTGGTTGGCTGCTTTTTTTCTCCCCAACGAAGAAAGAACGAGTCCAATCCAATCCAGGCAGGGCAGGCAGACAGGCCAGTGTTTGGAGTGGTGAGGTGAGGGAGTGGTGCAGTGGTCCATGCATTCCACTTTGGGGCAGCGGTGCAGTATGTTCTCTGGACTCAGTGGTGCCAGTGGTGCTGTTGGGGTGGACAATCGGGTGCAAGTGCAGTGGCAGAGCAGGGTAAGCGATTGGTGCAGAGGGGGCAAGAGAGAGACGGGAGACTGAAAAGATTGTTCCTGATTTGCTGAAACTGAGAGCGTCGCACCCGCCCACTTGTCGTCGCTCTTTTTTTCCCTCCGTTCCATGTTCCATTTCTGTCTTGGTCTGTGAAAGAGGTGCCCACTTACTTGATGTAGCCGCACGGCTTGGCGGTAAGCCGTCGTATTGAGATGGAGATCCAACGGGATATCGAGAGACCGGTTTGAGGATGATGATCAAAGAAGAACAAGAATGCAAGAGAAAATGACAAACCACGGCAATATTCCAGCAACGAGGTTTGTGATTGACTTTTGCAAAAGTGTCTGTCTTTTTCGAAATCGCACTCGGTTCTACCAGAGAGTCGAATGTCGTCGTCGATCGATGGAGGCGGCGGTGGGTATCAGTCGATCGGAACCGGCGGATGGCGGATGACGGCGGACAAAGGAGGATGAGGATGATGAAAGTGATTGATTGATTGACGGGATGGATGGCGGCGACTGAGACGGGAACGACGCTAAAAGACTCCTGCCGTAGTCCGGGGACCCAAGATGGTAGGCGGTGAAGAGGTCGGTGTCCTGTCGGGGGGGGTCGCGGAGGGGGTATGTCGATTTCGATATCGCGTATTCGCCCTTCTTCGTTGTTCTCACTTATCGCTCCTTTTCCAAGCTCTTGCTGTGTGCTTTTCCCTCTTTGTTGTTTCCGTACTAGTACACGACGAAACAACAATGCAATGATCCTTTTTTTGCTCTTTTTCAAAATGCCTTCCAGTGAAATGCTGATGATGCTGATGATGCTGATGATGCTGATGATGCCGATGAGGAGAGTCGATGGAATGTCGAAGGGGGTATCCCAAATGTAATCTTCCTTGAAGCTAAGAGTCGGATGCTTCCTTTCTTGTTCGTCAATGGCCAACCTCGGGGACGGGAGGAGGAGGAGGAATGGATAGGGGAGGGAAGGAACCAAATAGAAATGGTCCTTTTTTGAAAGTGAAGAGAGAAAAAAGTAAACACAACAGAGGTGTTGGTTTACAAGACAAAAGAGAAGGGAGAGCGGGAGGCACTTTGGTGCTAGAGGAAGCGGAGCGGCTGCTGGTTTTGAATCATGGGCCCCCGTCACTTTTCGACCGTCGAGCGAGCGAGTCCCGTCCAGGTCCATGTCCGTTCCTCACTCCAATGGAATGCGACTCTTTCGTCTGTGTCCGTTCCTTGGGAGGAGAACGGGGGTTGGACGACGGGACCAGGACCAGGGGGCCAGGACAGGGGGGAGAGAGGAGGGGGGTGAGTTCCAGTGAGGAGGGCGTGTGTCTTGGTTTCTCGACATGGCCTTGTCTCTGCTTGGTGCTGCAACTGGGCTGCTGCACCCATCCTTGTGGTTCTGAACTGAACTGAAAAAAGGTACCGCCGTTCTTGGATGTTCCCATGTTCCTGTACAGTCAGACACGGTTCTAGTCTGGAAGGTGTACAGTAACCGCAGTCCGTATGGGACCATGGACAGTGACTATCGACGGAGACGAAGAACAGCAAATGGGGCCATTGGGACAGTAGTGTAGTTGGGATACTTGTAGTTGTAGGAATGGTCGTTGGGTACCTCTACCTACATCCGTCCGTCTGCTCGAACATTGTCGGAGTTGATGTMGGTACCTCCAAAGTGCATCTCTTGCCATTTCCGCGTTGAATGTGTTGTTGCTGTCTGCTGTGCTTCCTCCCGATGGGCAGCAAAGCTCTGTYCAGACTCACTCATACCCACAGCTGCTTTCTGTTCTGTCCTGTCCTGTAGCAGTTGGGCATGACGCGACGGGAAGGTGAGGAACGCGAATCGAAGGAAAGCAGAGCTCAGTCCAAGGGAGGGAAAAAAAACGTGCCAGACTGAGATCTCTCTGCCTGGCAGTTACCTACCTCTAGCAGCTCACACACGCCGGAAGCATTGAGCAGGCGGGTATGTAGCAAGTAGATAGTGCTTGAAGCAGAAAGAGATATGGAAAATAAAACGTAAAAATGACTTTTCCTTTCCTCTCTCCGTTCCGTCTGTTGAAAGAGAACTTTGTAGCAGCGAACCAGGACAAGCAACATGGCATGCAACTGGTTGCACCAATGCGGTTCAGTTACGGTCCCGTTATGTTATTGGCACTTTTTTTCGCACCTCAGGCATGTAACTTCGTACAGGTACTTTACCTGACCATGTACCTTGCAACTGCTGCTGCTGCTGCTGCTGCTGCTGCTGCTGCTTCAGTATTTCTTGGCTGCATGGCCTCGCTTGCACCCACATCGGGTTTAGCACCACGGTGGAGCCATACAATAACCGGTGGAGAATCAAGATGCAGAGATGGCTTTGAGGAATTCAATTGGACGATGGGCACTTGGGCCAGAAACTCGCCTTTCAGAGCAGCAAAAAGTTGACTTCAATCGAACCAACTTCTTGGTGGTTGGGTACTTTGGTCGAGTACTCCGTGTCAATATTGAAACGGTTGACAGGGCGTGTGTAAGCCTCCGTTTTCCCATTTGCTTGTCTTGGCTTCAGTTGGACTTGTCACTGTTGACATGTCTCGGTTCTTGTGTCTCCCACCCTCCAACTTTTTTTCTCACCATCCACCATGTATGTACCGTCCGACGGTTCGGGTAGGGTCTCAGGTTTCTGTGTGCCCTGGTGGTGGAAGGTTGAACGTTTTTTCGGGTGGTTGACCCTCAAGACACCTCCGATTTTTGCTCCGGAGCCGGCGCCGTGGTCGAGGTGGCTGTGAATCTCTTCCAGTTCCCTCCTCCTTTTTTTGGTTCTATTGCTGTGATATGATGTGATGACCCGGGCGGGCTGTGGAATGCGCAGAAAAGGGAATAAAACCCTTCCATGGTCGGCAACCACGCTTTCATCGAAGCTGTCTTATCTTTCTTTCTGATCGGATCTTATCACTGTCAAATTTGGGTGTGGTTATCCCTTCGATCGCCTCAGGTCCCGTTGCTCAGCCATCCTTCTAGAAAATGCGACGGAGATGAGTCGCTCTCCCGCTCAACAAAGGAGTTCCCGAGGCGACACGCGCGTGTTTTATCACGAACGATTGTTTCTCCCGGGACAACAAAGATTTTCTCAGTTTCGGGTTCATGTTTCTCATCGACTTCTTCATCGACTTTCTTGCCGAGTTTTCCTTCGCGATGACCGACGTGGGACCGCGACTGCACGCGTAGGACTTTTGAGGATGCCCAAAGCAAGCATAGACCTTGCGCTGAAGTCGACGTGAGATCTGAGACATTCGCGAACCCTGGATTGACCGACTGTTTGCGATAATCTCTCAACGGTCGTCGGGTTCGAGATTTCTGCTGTGAGTATGAAGCAAGTCRGACACCCGGTGAGAAACAGGCTGCGATGCTGTGCTACCATGGCGCCATTATTGCCTTTCAGGCGTTCATCATCAGTTCATCCGTTCTAGAATTTGCTCGCAGTCGCTGTGTTGATAGGTATTGAACATCCCAGCGTAAGATATCAAAATCGGATGCGTATTCCTTGGCAAAATCTGACCGATATCCAAAACTCACATTTTGGTAAATCTGATGATGGGGGTCAGCGCGGGAGGATTGTCGCTGATGGTGGTGGTGAGAACGAACTGCAATGTTCAAAGTTCTCGACCATCAACCATGTCCGCCAAGCTTCCCACCACAAAAACGGAATCAAAACTGTCATCCTGAACAATGATTGGTTGAAAGCACCTCAGAAAGAGCCGCGCACGGTACCGGTAAGCCTCCACCGCATGGGATGCTCCGGATCAGGGAGCTGGGACCGGGCCTGGGAAGTTGAGAAGAATGACGTCGGCAGGGAAATTGGCTGTTGTCACCGCAGGCATCCCCATCCCTTGGCTGTTGTCACCGCAGGCATCCCCATCCC
>RANZ01000582.1:0-19886 GCA_009805285.1 Neurospora terricola FGSC 1889 | reverse complement strand
GCGCTTACCTGAGTGGCCGACGCGCCATTAGCATTTTAGCCGATGCTACCATATACCTCGAGAATCGAGAGACGACCCCTCAGCATTCAAAGCCAGTCGCAGGTGAAAGAAGTGACGGAGGTGCAAAGGCGACGAAAAAAAAAATGAAGAAATAGTGTAGTTGATCCGAAACCGGTAATCAGCCATGGTAAATTTCATCCAACCCTCTCAATTTGAAGCGACATAATATCACCAAAATAAGAGGCAAGATCGTGCTTTTTCTTCGAGTTGTCTTCGGCTTCGAATATTTTCCGCTCCGGTCTGTTCTTTTGAGACACTCCTTGAAGTTTCTATGTCGTATTGGAGGTCAAAATGATGATGWGATTGATGACTGATTTGTCGACAATGCTCGTTGCCTCTGACACGAGCTGATTGGCGGAGCAAACCCCATGCGCGGTAGTTCCGCTGAACTTTGATGTAAAAAAAGCGAGTTGCATTGGCGAATTACCGCCTCCGTGATCCTGTGATGGTACGGACGAAGGAAAAAGAAAGTAGGGCAGCCTAGAAATACTGGAAGGGAGTGGTGATGGTGAAGCGAAGCCCAGTAAGTGGGCGACAAGGGCACGGACTTAGAAGGGTCCATGGTACGAGAGGATGGTGATGATGATGGGGAGGCAAACGAAATAAGACGTTGATGAAAAGGGAGAGAATATAATCCCGAGATGTCTGCTGTTGGAGCAATGATTTCGGAAAATGCTTGATTGGCGGCCTGGTTTCGGGCCAAGCCAGTCTAAATACCCGAAAATGGAAATTCGGGGTGGGATGCACCTTCCAATCGCCTGAGACGCGATGCCGCCGTTCTCCACTGTGTTATCGATATGCAATAAGATCAGTGTGCGATAAGCGCGAGGAACGTCGAGGTACAATCACATGTACCTTACAAGGGTAAGGCAAATAGGTCTTGGCATTCTCGAGCCTCCGTCCTGCAAGTTTACACCTAATTCGGCCTTCGTTTTTCATCATGTCTCTCATGTGAACGCCGACCTCCAACCCGATTTCAATCTTCGGGACTCTACCGGAGAACAAGCTTTATGACCTACAGAAATCGCGCTCCTGGGTTACCTAAAACATGTCTCAACCAACAGGCGCTGTTGACAGCTTACCTGCTATTCTCTCCCTCGAGATGGAAGTCGCTCCAACCATGACTACTCCGGAACAGAGGCTCCAGATGCGTGGATGGACGCACATATCGACAGAGTATCCAGCTCAATCGACTAGGCGCAAAAGTGAAGAGTCGACAAAGCGCAAAGAAATTCCATGGTGTAGGGATATACCGTGCTTCACGAAAAGCAGAACGTGGAGATTAGGACTTTCAACAACAACCGTTGATGCTCGGCCTTGTCTTCCGTTGGACCAGCCTGTCCGGATTCAGGCCAAAGTACCTAAGTGAAGGCCTAAACACCAAGCCAGGGACGCGGGCATCGTTAGTTGGCCTCGTCTTTTACTGTTTTCGATCCAACGTCGTGGGTACCTAGCGTTGGTGCCGCAAGGGATGAACTGTGGAGACTGTTGGTAAAAAGGCCCCCAATCTCAACTTCACCTTACCCAAGCCGGCCACGAGGTGTTGGTTCTTTGGTCTCGCCTGTGCCGTACATCGCTCGACAGTTCCGATTCAAAGAAATGTTGAGGTTTGTTGGCAATAGGCCCATTCAGGGCGGCAAGCTGTCACGAATGTGATCAGGATCATGGCCTTCCTACGGGTACAGGTGAGAGAAAGAAAGGTGGACGTCATGCTCTTCGACATAACACCAACAATAACACACTCTTCCGCGAGTAAAGAATCTTGCTCTGTTTCTGAAGCCAACAAGTCATCATATGGCCAAAACTTCACGCCTCACGCCTTTGTAAAGTCCCGGACACGCTGGCAAACACGAATATCCAACACTTGACGATAGCCGCAACCAGCATTTGGAGTCAAGAGAACCATGACAGCACAGAACAACTTGGCATAACGGTTCGGTTTTTTGAGGTGCGAGCCGTGGAAGGTGAGCCAACATCAAACCTCAATACAAGGCCGTAAGCGCTGGGTTGGTATTCCGCAAAGGGAGATCCCATGATGTGAGATGGGCTGTTATGGATGAAGATTGAGGCGAGCTGACTCCATGTTCCTCTTTGCGAGCGCTACGTCTCATGGAGCTTGAAACGCATAAATACAGCGAGCCCTCATCGAGGAAACTGACCCTGAGTTTTCTCGTCACCCAACACAACATCAGCTTAACACATCACCGCGCACACACGACACTGAAACTCCGTGAACACCAGCACATTGACTCTGTTTTATTCCTGACCATAGCTGCTACACTATTTGCTTGGATCCCCACAGATATTTGACACTTGTATCCCTCTGTTGAACACGCTTGCAGAAACCCTACTGTCGCTCCCTGGATCACTGCAGTTCTTCGAGGTAACGCTACTCTTCTTACGTGCCTACATTCGATCTACGACAAGCGGCACCTGTATTCGGCATTTCATACGCTCGACAAAATGGATTCTCGGACTGCCAAAAATACAATCCTTGAGCTATTTCCGAAACTCCGCCCTTCCGGTGTCACTAACGATCAACCCTGGTTTGTCGTCCCCACCATGCCATATTGATGTGGCCCTCGGGTGCAAGTGGCCCGATCAAGCTGTTCTTGTATCCTAAGCGTCTAGGCATTATTGAGCGAGGTCGCGCACGCGAGTATGCGAGGAATGTTGAGAGTTACGCTGAACTCTACCAGGCGGGGCGCTATACCTCAGATGATCCGAAGGGGATGGAGGATCTGTTCCGTCGCGAATTTGGAGATAAGGCTATAGGAATTGATCCTGATCGCGCTTTCTCGCCCCCAGATTGTCTTTATAACTGCACTATCTTTTATGGCGCCCCTGCCCCAACACTGGCGGCCCACGAGTCATCTCGCTTCACATGGGAAGCCGTCAGAGCTGTCTACTACCACAGCAATTTAAACGAAAATTTTCATCATAGTTCCGCTTTTGCAGTTTGGACCACCCACTCGAGTGGTGCCCGCGGACCGTGTGGTGGCAGAGGGCCAAATTGGCCCCGCTGGCCAGACGGTTAAAGTCGGAGTCTGAAAGTGTTCTCTCTTCCCTTCGCATTTCTTTACGTCGTCACGAAAACTGACTAAATAAATGTTTGCCACAGATACTGATGACTAGTTGGAATTCATTAAAGCTTGGCTCGCGCTTGCAAAAAACCGAATTTAAAGCTAGCATGTGTCCTTTCTATACTACATGTATTAATACGAGCGGCATGCCTCCTCCTGATAATTCGGATAATTTATATGCCCCTCTTGTAAACGAATTGATGGAAAGAATAGTCAAAGAGGCTGTTAAATACCTAAACCGGCTGACTAGACGCTTTTGAGTACACAAAGCCTACTGTCCTGCAGCCACGCCGCTAATCGCTACTGATGACTTCTAACGGTTCGTGATTTGGAATATTATGGGACGGGGGGGTTATTTTATGGGTCTTTTACGTTAGCGTATGAGTGTAGGGACTTCGAGCTGGACTCGGAGGGAGAAAGGGCTTGAGATTTGTCGACGTGGAGATTTTGAAGAGGTACGGAATGGATATACGGAGGATATTGGGCTTGGTCATGGTGCAGTTTGACCAGAGGATGGATGTTTTTTTGGCTTTTGCTTTTCCCTTTTTGCTTGCCTTTTGCTTATCTCTCCAAGGCTTTGCTAGCTAGCCTGTTCACTCATTTGATAGGCGGCGGGTTTTCTTATAGTTTGGGTACAATTTTCACCTTGGTCACTCCCTCATATTCTGCTGTCACAACGAACCTCAAACGCGTGAAGGAAATGATCCAAAGCAAGTGGAAGGTATAGAGCTGCTTCACTCTGTAGTCTTAGGACTCGGAAGGCGCAATATACTTTGACAATACGAGCCGATCCTAACCTGCTCGTCTGGGCTAGAATCGCATGTTCAGACCCCAGCCGAAGCAGAACTATTGTTCGTTACAAAAGACGAAACACAGCTCTCGCTAATGATGGCAATGGTCTTAGCCGTATGACTTTACCTCGTCATCAACCAACCAGTATTTACCATCATCGACTGGCACTCCTTATCACAATCAACATTCCTGCCCGTGAAGGGTTTCTTTTGGTACCCGAAGAACTACATAAATGAACGGATCTGATACAAATGCCTTGAGCTAACTCGCGGACTAGAATGAAATCTACCAATGCTCACCTAGCAATCCCTCTCCTCGCGATGTCGATAGGTAGAACTGGATGTAGAGGTACCCTTGGGTCACGGCGGCCGCGTCGTTGCATACTTGGGAGGGTTAGATGGAAAAATTACTATGGCGGATTACTCTTCCGACTCTTCTGACCCCGGTGGATGACCGTATTCCCAGCACATATAGCTCTGAATCTTGTTATGGGCCCCAGGTAGGTTGGGGAGACCCATGCAGCCACCTTGGCGCCATTGAGCCAAGTTCCTGTGGCCAGGAGCGTGTAGGTCGAAGTAATTGCAGCCGAAATTCTCTTCGCAGGACGAGTCCCTTTGTTGACAAAAGGCCGTTGGTTAGATATCTAATATGATCACATCGAGCCAGCTTGGAAGAGATGGCATGAAGGGGGAAAGGGGGAGGGTGGGCTACTGACCAGTAGAAGCGGGCAAATGCCTTTAACGATACGAATGCCCGAAAGGTTCATAAAAATGTTCGAGACCTGTCTGGACAGGTTGGGGCCTAGCTTGACTATCAGAGAGTTTGGTGTCAGTCACAGTTGCCTGTACATACGTACCTACGCTACTGCTGCATCGGGGTCAGCAAGCTAGGTAAGGTGAACTTACTACATTCGTTGGTTTCGCTGGTAATGGTCTCGTTGTATCCACGGTATTTCTCATCTACGTAGAGGCTAACCCAGAAGGTGCACAATGGCGGCACGCTTTGCGAGGTCCTGGCCGTCAGTCGTCGAACCCGAGAGTAGGGCCGTGGCGGCCTTGAAGGCGGTAAGGGCAGTGAGGACAGAGATGAACTGCATAGTGTCTGGTAGGTTCGTTTCTTACATCAACGCACACGGCGATCGAAATCTACGGAGATGTCCAGGAACCGTGGCACGACTGTTCGGGTACGATATGTAGAAGACCGTTGTTCGCGGGCAAAACCCGGTCTGTAAATAAGGGAGGTCGACAGCCAGGTCTTTAAAAAAAGTAAAAAACAACTGACTATGGCTTTGCTTTGTCATCAATAACCCTTGGTCTGTACATTTAATTTGCTTCTTAATTTATTTTATTCCCTTTGCTTTGTTGGGGTCACTCGGCTTAACTGCTGCACATTGATCTTCCGACACGTGCCAAAGAACAGACAGTCGTCTCGCCCGGGTTGTCTCTCATGTCGAGAGAATAGTCATCGCAGCTCTGGGAAGGCTACGGTCAGCACCTTGTAGAGTGACTATGACGGGAAATGCTTTGCATATTTGTATCTTACTAACCGGTATACATCCTGTGCTTTTCCTGAAGGATATGTACAGGGGTAAAGGTAAGGTTAACCTGCGACAAGAGATCTCTGAGCTCGACAAGAAACGAGTTACAACATAATATTTCCAGATGTAAATACCCAGAACCCTTGGTTTTTCCATTCCCAGACTGACTCATCGATGATTCTGATATATCGTAGCGCATATATATTGCTCCATCTCTCCCCTTAACCGTAATGTGCTAGACGTAAGCGTGCTAGACGACTTTCCACAACGGCTCCGAGCTTGGGCATTCGTCCATATCGCGACGATTTGATGTCCTTCACTCCCTCGGCCCACAACGTCTCGAATGGCTCTAAAAACTCCGCCATCAGTCGTTTGTGCCCCTCCACATTGCGGATAAACTCGCCCAGGCCCTCTTCTACCTCATTAACTTGGTAGTCAGGCAAAGACTCCTTGACACTGACCACGAAGCCGAAGACGTCAAGAAGGTCGCGAATTTCCACGAAGTGCTTCGTATAATAAAACTGGGGTTTGTCGAAATCACAACCGGGAGCTCGATTATCAAAGACTCCCCATGACTTACTGAACCACATTGCCATCGGGATAACATGATAATCTGGGAGGTCACAGACTACCTTGATCTGGTAGTCTTTAGCCTTCGTCAAAAGATGAAGGATAGCCAGTCGAATATTCTTCGAGGTACTCATCGCTTGGCGACGACAGCGAAGAAGCAAGACATCATCCTCCCCGAGAGAAGTTTGCTCAAGAATGTAGAGCTTCCTCCGCAAGGTGGCCACCAGACGATTATCCTCATAAATTCCCGTTCTGTCATCGTCCTCCTCCTCCTCTTCTTCTTCTTCGTCCTCTTCTTCTCCTCCTTCTTCTTCTTCTCCTTCCTCCTCTTCCTCGTCGTCGTTGTCGTTGGGGTCGAGGCACAGATACCGTACAGCCTTCCTAGAAAGCCACCGCAGCCTCCCTCCCATCTTTTCGAAGAAATCATCCTCCTCCGGATAAGGTGTCAACAACTTGATACCCGCATGCACCTTCCTATACGCCGACTCGTACCGTCTCAGCGCATACTCGCGGGATTCGTAACAGACATGGGCCAAGGGCGGAGTTTGACAGGTCAAGAGCAGAGGAGCATAAACAAGCCCCACAGACGAATCGGGCGGTCCGGATAGGGCGGGTATCCAGTTATCTCTCTTAAGGACATGCGCCTGGATGTCTCGAATGTCTTTGCATCGGCATTTGCAGGATATGTTGGTTGCGAAGATCTCGTCCTCGGGGGTGAGGACCTCGTTCCATATCATGTCGCGGATTTCGCGTGGTAAGGACATGAAGGTCACCTTACTAGTCTTCGTCGTCGTCCGTGTCATCGTCGTTGTCGCCGTTGGAGTTGGCGTTATCTTAGTCGGTGCCATCGTTCCCTGCGGCGGCTGACCAGGGTTAACTCCGGCAGGTGGTGCGTCGACCGGTTGCTTCTGTTGGTCGCTTGAGGTTGTGGATGTGAGCTGATCGCTGGGGTCCTTTATGCCGGCCGTTTCGAGCGGTTGGTTGACATCCTCGGTCATCTTTATTATCGGCCTGGTACTTCCAGTCTCTGTTCTCTGGGAGCTGAGTCAGGGTGCTCAGGAGAGACACCACCAAGCCAATCGATGGGAATTGAGGTAGAAGAATCGCGGGATTGGAGGGGAGAAATCAAGAGACGTGTGGATAGAATCGGGTGACGGCTTTCAAAGGATGACCACCGAGATATGACAGAATGTTGCTGCCACCAGCATGTGTCGGATGCAGCAATGGTAGTTGCCTAAAGAGAGAATAGGAAGATGGGAAGGAGAAGAAGATGGGGAAGGAGAAGAAGATGGGGAAGGAGAAGAAGAAGGGCAAGGACGTCTTCCCCATTGCATAGGTCTGTTTACCTCATGATCCCACTGGCTAAAAGCACCTTCCTAAGATCCAGGAGGAAGCTGCGAGAGGTCCGACAGCGCCCAAATGGGAATAGTGGAAACGGATGTGGTGACATTGATCGTTCTATTGGTCTGGCAAGAGAAACAAGAAGAGGTTGGGGTAAAAATCCCCCGCGAAATGACCAAAGGCGAACACTTTCGTGGGGAAAAAAGCAAATAACAAACATGCAGTTGTCCCAGACCGAAAGGAAGAATGCGGGGTGTGTCGTGAATGATGGGAAGCCGGCAAAAGGGCTGGCACAGCGAGATTTCCAACACTTTTTCCATGATTGGAAGGATAACGAGTAAGGCACTTGTACAAAAAGAATTCGAAGGAATGAAACGAAGTGCGAAAATGAAGATGTAGGCAAAGAACTTGAAGGGAAGGGAAAAGAAAACGGGCCAAAAAAACATACAACACCAGGGATTCGCTGGTCGTCACCGACCCAACTACTAGTCTGGCCCTCACTGGCTTATCTATGGGAGAGCGGACGGGATCCCGAGTTTTCCAGTGGGTGTGGTCGTATGTGCTTATATTCTTTCACTCCACTGCTTATAAGCTGACATAGCTTCAATGACGGGCGACAAGGGAGTAAAAAATAATCGTGGGGATGCATGACTCGGGAGACTGGAGAAAAAGTGAATTTCACCAACTCGAGCTCGGTTGATGCGATGATTGTGRCAAGAGTGGGATTCGAACCCACGCCCTTTCGGACCACGGATTTCCTGAAGAGAATTAAGGGTTTACCTTAACGTGGCGCCTTAGACCGCTCGGCCATCTTGCCTGATGATATTATTTTGAATCTCCGGGACGGCACATGTAGTCAGCAAGTGTCACTTCTTGGTGAAGAGAGTGATTAACGCCACGGGAATGTATCATGTTAAAAATGTTGCATAAAATCTGATCTGACTTTGTCGGTCCCAGAATTAAAGTGCGAGATGATATGTCTCTCGTTCTCGGATCTCATCCTCATTCCACAGTTCTTGGATATTTTCCCTGTAATTGAGATACTCGATGATGTCGGCTGTTTTGAGCGATGGGGGGAATTCGGTCATGATCCGCTGGCGGATATTATCTGCGGTAATGGAGTTCTTCTCATGGTTGTCATCGGTGTCGGAATCTCCAGAGCCACCCTCGGTATCGGAATTCTCAGAGCCTGAGCCACCAGGGGGAGCCCCCATATCTCTAAGCGGCTGCGGTCTATGAGAACTGACAAAGTGTAGGGGGGCCCTCAAGTAAGCCAGCTTCTCGAGTTCCGGTAGGCAAGTTAACATGCGACTGGGGCCAAAGCGAAAAATCATTTGGTCTTCCCTAATGGGTTCCTTGTAGCCACTCATCGAGAGATAGCGAAGTGTATCCCTAAACTTGAGAAGAATCGTGTTCCAGTTGTGTCTACTCCAGGCAAACACTGTCTCGTCGAATTTGTTGATCTCAAGTCTCCTTAGTCGTGGGTTGGTACAGAACCAGTCGAACAGCCTGACCATTATCACTCCGGGGTTGTCCACCCATCCCAGTTCCGAGGGATAAAACCCGTTAAGTGTAAGGTCCTGCACAGTGGAAAGGCATGGGTGCCGGAAACTGTCGGAATACTCGGTTTGAAACAGTATCTGAAGGACGGAACAATCTAGGGTGAGTGTCGTGATCGATGGACTGTGATCTAGGAAAAGCTTTCTGCTGTACTGAAACGGCTGTAACCAGGGTTTCCCCGAGCCGCGTATGGCAAGTGATTGTAACGACGGCGAAAAATGGACGACGAGCGCAAAGATCGTATCCGTTAGCTCCCTGAAAGCCTCGGCACTATTATCTATACGAGCAACCACGGGATTCTCACGGTATGAACTGTAGGCTTGACGGAGGGAATTCGTTGCCCAGGGACTGCTCGCTCCTCGTTCCATTATTACGGGCCCAAGCAGATTGACAAAGGCAGATGCATCCGGTTGGTCGTAAGGGTGACTGTGTCTCTCACCCGGACGGTCGTAATGGAAACGCTGTCCAATGTACTTGTGGTATCTCACGACGAGATGTCGAATATAGCCGCGGTTCTTTGGGTACAGCAGCAGACTTTTGCATAAGTTGACAAGTGTCCGAGGCTTGTCGAGAATGATGTTCTCAAACAGGGCGCGCTGTGCTGGAGCAACCATGGACTTTGACACCCGTGATAAAGCACAGAGAGACTTTTGGCAGCATCGCCTGCGGTTGCATGGTTGGTGCCTGTCTTCCCACTTTACATAGCGCATCCAGCGAGGCACCGGGTGAGAATTCTTCAATCCGACAAGCTGACATATTCGTTCCCATATCTCCAATGGAAGCCTCTCGAGCGGTGATTGTGCCAAAGGGTAGGGCTGTTGGTACGGTGTGGTTGATGGCGTCAGTGTTGTTGGTGGCAGCACCTCGGAAGCAGTTTGGTCGTCCTTTGGAGCCGCAACTGGAGCAAGCGTCACTGTTGGAAGGAAGGATTGGAGGCTCAGCCGCCACTAAGTGAGACAAACGTCAGTGATTTTTGACATAAGGTGAGGAGGTACATCGTAGTTCAGTTTTATTGCAGTCGTCTTACCTCCGACTTCTTCGGATGCTTAGGCAGGACCTTTCGAACCTTTCCGCAAAACGGGCAGGGTTCGTCAGTCACATTCATACTTACTCCCGTTTTAAATCCGATGGTTTGTCTCATGACGATCGGTCAAAAGAAAAGTGTGTTCTTTGGGTTGAAGATTCAACACACTGCTGGCGGAATATGTAATGACGTGTCCGGGGAGGAGAGCTGCAAGATGCGCCAAACCTGTCAGCGTCGGCTGCCCAACAGCTGGTGTGATGCAACCTTGCGATTGGCCAGAGGACCATATGCTTGACGTCGACCATCAGAGAATGCTAGTCGTTTTGTGAACATTGGGCGACTGCATATTTTCCTCTGGCACACTTGCAACAAAAAGATGAAAGCAACAGCAACGCGGAAGAGACTGCTGAGCGGCTGCTGCGATGGGATGGAAGGAAACATCGGAGTGCAACCTAGACCGAAACCAACCAAGGGTTCAAGTTCCTATCTCCGAATTTGCTTAATGATATTAAGGTCTTTAAGCGTCGGATCCTACGACGCTGCAGGAACCATGCACCAGTGGAATGTCAATCATATTCCGGTTGTGTGGATGTACCGAAGGAGGTTGTCATTGTACTGGCATTGGCATGTAGTATCGGTCGCTCGGTAGGGTAGATGTTGGGTAGAGGCATAGATCGACTGCTGATGTTAGCGTGAGGAAGGTATAAGATGGTCGGTATGCTCTGTATAATGAGGTTGTAAAGTCAGTCGAGGATCAGTGGCCTCAACACTTTGACAACTTTACTCTTCTTTTCTCTACCCACCGCGGCGAATCAGCCCCTTATCATTCAGGGCTGAAGCCAGAGTCCAAAGAAGGATTTTGCTCAGGATAGGGTCCATACAGAAGGATTATCGTCTTCCGACAGATGCCGTGTGGTTTAGCATGCCTCCGTTGTCGCTCGCCTGATGCCAGCCTCGGCTCGTAACTGACACTCTCACAGTAACCGGCTGCTCCCAAGGCATAGGCCGCACCTTATGCACCCTTGTCCTCTCAAAGGGCCACCGTCTGGTTGCCACGGCTCGTAACCCTAGCACGGGCCTCTCCTATCTTCCAGAGTCTACTTCCTCGCAGCTCTTGAAGCTTCCTCTGGATGTRACCTCCCGCTCCTCCATCGACGCGGCCCTTGACGCCTCTATAGCGCACTTTGGCCGTCTTGACGTGATTGTCAACAATGCTGGAATGTTCATCTACGGAAACACCGAAAACGCGGACGAGGCCGATGGTCGGGCCGTATTCGAGACGAATTTCTGGGGTCCTATGACCATCACGCAGCGGGCGGTGGGGATTATGCGCGATGTGAATCCGAAGTCTCCGTCGTGTGATGGCGCTCAGGGAGGCGTGATCCTGAACGTTACGCCGTTTGGTGGGCGCGTAGCAGTTGCTGGGGCAGCGTTTTATGATGCTAGCAAGGTAGGACTGGAGGCGTTCACCGAGTGTATGGCACAGGAAGTCAAGCCGGAGTGGAACATTCATCTGAGCTGTATCCAGCCGGGAGGTGTCAGGACAGGCTTCATTTCTGGAAGGAAGAGGATTGATGAGCATCCGGCATACAAAGGGTTTGAAGGGACCCTTCAAATTGTGGAGAGGTACTTTAATGATCCGCAGTCACCAGAGAGGTGGAATACGCCGGAGAGCATGGCGGAAGGTATCTATGAGACGGTTAGTTCTGATAAAGAGATCCCGAGGAGGGTGCCACTGGGACAAGATGCCTGGGCAATCCTGATGGCGGACCATGAAAGGACTGGAAGGGAGTTGGCGGCGGGGAAGGAACTGGCAATGAAAGTGGGAAACGGCAACGCGGACGGGCGATCTGATTTGACAAGTTTGTTTGCGTAGGTTCAGTCTATTATTCTTGTTCAGATAGCAAACCGACAACAATGAAAAATACAACGTAGGGGTATCCTGTAACTCTGCAATGCTCTTCCAGTATCCAATTATGCACCATATTTCCTCCGTTTCCTCCGATTCTGTGATGCTCGGTTACCTCGAGGATGTATCGATAACCCAGTGTTGCGACGCTCTACTCTTCCAAGGCTCAACTGGATGTCGCGCAGCCAACCGTGTCCGCGAGTGCACTACTGATTTCCTCTTCGGATTGGTCCTCTAGTCCCTGCCGGTGGGATGCCTGTAGAGGACATACCAGGCATGGATGATGCCAGGGAACCAGGCCAGGATGGTTAGGAGGATGTTGATCCAAAAGTCAATCTTGAAGCCGCGGTCGAAGAAGACAGCCAGGGGCGGGACGAAGATGGCGAGGATGAAGAGGATGATGTCGGAAGCGCCGAAGCGTCTCTGAGTGACGGCGGGGGTGGTGGCTACCGACTTTTCGTTGGCATAGGTGCTTGCTGTGGTCGGGCGGTTGGTGGCTGGTGTTGTGCCGGCGGCGGTGGTAGTACCGGTTGTGGTATCGGCTTGAGGGTATGTTGTGCCCGCAGTGTGCTGCGCTTGGGTGGTCAAGGGTGTGCCAGCGCCAGCAGTGGCAGCGGTAGGGGCAACATGATGGGACTTTTCCGTCGACGTGTTGGGGACAGAGGGAGGTGCCGCGTATGCTTGTGACATTGAGCTCTGCATCTTGGAGGCTTGGATATGGGGGTTTCGTAGAAATGCTCGATTCGGTTTTCGGTGAAAATGACTATTAGGTGGTATTGAGGTGACTTCGGTTCACGCTCTTAGGTATTGCGCGGTGAAAATAATTCGGTAGATGAAGGTTGATGTTGGTGTGGTGGTTTCGGTTCGGTCAAGCTGCGACGCTGTTGAATGGGGGCTTCTGCCTATTTCTATCTCCCCAGCACGCCTTGGCTTGTCAATGGAGCCACTCCATTCCCGTCATGTCATGATAGAAGGAGCCATGAGATCACCAGGCCGAAAATTTTGCATCATTTCCGTGGTGCGCGACGGTGAACAGGTTCGAAGGAAGGCGCATCAAGGCCGTTTTAGGGGTCCGATGACGTCATAGGTGAGGATGGAGGATAACGGCAAACGACTTGTGTCGATCCTTCCCGTCATCCTCACGTTTTCACGCTACAATTCAGTCAACTGCCATTGACGGGCTCCTCATTGGTTCTTTCCTGCCTGCTCTTCTTGTCCGTTCTTTCTCTCTTTGTTGTTGTTGAGTCTGGAGCATCGATAACCGATGAGGAAGCGACGAAGGATTGCAGAAAGAGCCTGCGTGATTGTCAGCGACGACCGACGAGCCTTTCACAATGGCGCAATCACAGGAACAAATCAACTTTTTCCATCCTGAGTGATCTCAATCAGCAAGAGAATATTGACTTCAAGCCACAAGTCATCCGATACAGTAATGGCCGTCCGAAAGCCCGACTCCAAACCCTCCTCGCACGCATCTGAGCATTGTCACTGTCTCGACCGTTGAGAGGCAAGCATCGAACTCTGCATCAGCCCGTGAGCTTCGGTGGATGGCATCATGAGTGATATGCCTTGCAACTCCATTGAGCAAATTCCTTCGATATCAGATCCCTCCAATGCACCTGCTCTGTTTCTCTGACCAGGATCCCGCCTCCCGGCCGTTTCTCAACTCGAGGTTCACCAAAAACATACACATCCTACTAGCAATGCTCACAAATCATATCCTCATCCTTTACTGGCTTTTCACCCAAAGGGCTCCAGGAAGAGGGCACAAAACGAGCTTCGCATCTAGCAGCATTGCGACTTCCACCTTCGTCGACGGGACCAACAACACAACATTGTCATCGTAGTTCCATTTCTTTCCAACATATTTGAAGGATCGCTGACACCAAAGGCAGGAACTGTGGCACATTGTGGGTATTAGCACATGTGAATGCAGTGCTTGTGCAATATTGAGCTTCTGCCGCGGCTCGATCTCCATGTCTCACCGCAGACACAAGCCTTACTGGGTATGTTCAAGATGCGCAGAACGGGGTCCTTTGCAAGAGAAGCTCATTTGGGCTACCAGGACATTGTGCGCAGTCCTCGGATGTGATATCTGCTAATCAAGGGGAGAAAGCCTTTGGGACACGCCCAAGATAAATACCTTACTCCAACACGCCCGCTCGAATCCTCGCTTCTACCCATCGGATTCCCACCACCGCCTTCTCGTTGTTCCTCCAGCTGCTTTCCTCTTTGTTTTTTGCAATATCACCGTCCACTAAAGGCCAATATTTTTCATTGTCACGGAAAAATATGTCTCGCAAGACCTCGTTTTCCCGCCAGTTCCTCCTCAGGATCGCAGCTTCCCTACCCTCCCTCCTTCTGTTTTTCGCCCAGAACAGCAACGCCGCTTCTTCCTCGACCTCAACCATCACGATGACAGGCACCACTAAAGCGCCTTGGCCCGCTCTTCTTGATCTTATCTTCTGGGAAGACTACGGTGATGCCAACTTGTGCAACCAGCATAATCAGGCCTCCATTCGGTGCCCCGATATGTTCCAAGATGTTTGCTGTGGCGTCCTTCCACCGTTCTGCGGAGCCCTAGCTTGCAACCGGACTCAAGGTTGTGGAGAAGGGACTGTCTTGACCATTGTTGTGGATGACAGAGATTGCTCGACGTCTAGAGCTAGGCCAAGATCCTATAGCTGTGGGCAGCCTTCGGAGAGCAATGGAACCGACTGTTGCTTGTCTGGCCGGGGCAGCAATGACTGGGATATAGACCCGAACGGCATATATGGTGGCTGTAGCGGCTACTGGTGGATCCCTGAGCATGAAGTTGCACAGTCCGATCAAAACATGAATGGTACGGTGGAGGTAAGGGGACGGTCTTTACAACCATGCGTCGAGGCGAGCATCTTGAGTTTTGTCGACGACGATGGAGTTTGGAGAGAAGTCCATATTCCAAAGGGCACAATGGGCAGAGCTGGAACAATGGTACTTGAGCGGGACTCGAAGGATTTGTTGAACGAGTTCAATGAATTGGGTAAGTCAGTCTACTACTCTTATTTCCCCTTGCATGTACGGTCATATGTTGACTCACTCGCGATGTTCCAGACGAAGCAAAGAAAGTAGATTATCGCAGCCCTTCTTGACTGAGGCAGACGACAGCACATCCGTCCCGACCTCCCTTCCAGATCAACGATGCCCATCGAGTACACCCCACAAGAATCCGAGCCTGACTTCCTTGGCTCTATTATCCAACGTTGCAATACCCTTATTCTTTCATCTCGTTGAGCTCCATACGCTGGTATCATTCCTGTGCCCGGGTCGAACCCAGCTCCTCAAGAACAGCTGAAGCGGTAGCCACACAAATCGGCGGCAACGCAGCAAGGCTTGCACCACCAGTGGCCGGACCGACCGTTATTGCAGCTGCCGCCGTGGTGGCACCTACAGCAACCGCAGTGCCGGCACGCATCAATGCACCCCAGTTGTTGGGGTTGATGGCGTTCTTGATGCCGTCTTTGATTGCTTTCCTTCTCAGCTTTGACTTTTGTTTGTCGAGCCTCTTAAGTCTTTCTTCCAATTCCACCTGCTCAGCTTTGATATCTTCTCGATCCATTGCATCCAGGTCCTTCAACCTTAGCAATTCTGCTCCCTGCCACAACTTCTGTTCAGCCAGTTCTCTTCCCTTGTTAATCTCGGCCATGACTTCCAATCCAGCGCGAGTCTCAACCAGTTCTCTTCTCTCATCGACTAACTCGCGCTGGAGGTCGGTGACGATGTGGTCATCAGGGTGTTGAATGAACCGTTCCAGCAACCGCAATGCGGATTCCCGGGTGTTGTCATGCCGACCGACCTGTGCTTGGTAGTCTCGGACCATGGCGCCCCAGAATTTGTCGTTGTCAAGAAGTTCATTCTCCCGGTCTTCAAGCGCCCTCCAATTCGACTCCTTATCCCACATGGTTGAAACCAAAGTGACGTACTTGAGAGCATCAGGTCCACACAACAATTTAAACACTGCAAGGCTCTTGCGTGATGATCCCTGCATGCGGACATCGGTGATCCGATGGAGATACAGAAGGCCGTTCAGTCTCACGTTGTCGCGATAGGTGTTCTCTAGCCATCCCGAAATCTCTTGAAGCACGTCAGCATCGGCTACACCGTCGTCATCAAAGCCTGGAGTGTCGATGAGATTGACTCTTATGGATGGTGAATGCATGTAGGAGTGCATTCTCACATCCTTCGTGCCTGTAGAGCGTGACGTTAACTCAACTTTCCTGAGTTTCTTCTTCAGCCGAACAAACTCACATGATTCAAGGCTATGACCGACCACGACGTTGTCTTGACCGACGCAGAGGTTTATGAAATTGCTCTTGCCAGAGCCTGTCACTCCCATTACTGCCACGTATACATTCTTCATGGGAGGAGGAGGGCCGTACAGGCAGAGAGCGTTCCCTCTTGGCTTAGACATGGTGTTCGCAGGAGCAATTCTTGATGGATCTTTTGGTTTGTGCGCGTGCAGGCTTGGGGAGGTGGTGGGTTGATTCAGAAGGACAATGGCAAGAAGGAGCAGTCCCATCCAGATTTTATACCCGCAAATTCCCGCATCGCCACACGTCCGACAATATCTTTACTAGCCGGACCAGCTCTATCCGTACCTTCAGGCTCCTACGGGAGCTTTTGCGCCATCTCGAAATCGTACGAGGTGGCTACCATGGAGGACTCATGGCTGTGCGACAGGATGCACAGCTGTTCGCGATGACCGGTTTCAACGGTGATAGCTGAATGTAGTCTGGACCTAACTCTTCCAAGTGCGTCAAGTGTCTTCAGTGCTCATTGGGCTAACCTGCCATCTCTGCCGAAGTTCTCAATGTCGGCGCGCATCGGTGCCCTATAGTCGCCCTCCATTCCATCCGCCTGCCGCGACCATCTGGGATACCCTTCAGAGACGCCATGCATAAGAGCCCGGCTCGTGTATCCGACTTGGAACGATGGAGTGAAGCTCAAGGCAGGCTGTCGGTGATTCTTACTTCTTGTCTTTTCAGCCGCATATCGAAGAACAATGCCTGAATAGAAGCAGACTTCACCACCATCAAGCTCTCAGCTGTATGCTTCCAGTTCAGCGTTGCACATGCGGATAGGTGAGATGACTAACATAGAGTAACTACGATATAGGGGCCCAGAACAGGCACGATGCTTCTGCCTGTCCAACCCGAGGTAAATCTAGACCGCGAGTTACGATATGTGACCCAACCATCCACCCGCAACGAACATGTCCATTAAATGCGCCCAAGGGGCACTCTTCCCACAGCCTGGTCCAGAACCGAAAAAGTGGCTTCAAGCCACTGCTTCGGTACTTCCACAAAAGAAACATTCCCACCCTCCCATTGGCAAACCAAAGCTCCTTCAACCTCATTTCAACCCCACCTGGTGAATAAACTCATGCAGCTTCGCAGCCTCATGGAGCCGTCAGGCTGTGCGGTCTACTTAGAGGCCAGAGGTTGGATGACAAGCGGAGCTTCTTGTCCGGTTCCAAATAACGAGAGGGAGGTTCGAAGAGGAATTCCGAGGGCTGGGATGGTCAAGAGAACCGTTTTTATCTTCCTGGAATACTCAAATGGGGAAGTGAAGGCATCGCAAACCACGTCCTCGAAAGGATTGGGTGGGGCAGCGACTCCGGCGAGAGCTTCGGGATACCAGAAGAAGATATTTTCCGTCAATATCACCTACTTCCAGCTGAGTCTAGACGCCCGGTTTAGAACCGATTGACTGCGGCGCGGATAGTTTCGCGATTCAAAATCTGAAAGCCTCACGTTGTCATCGTTGAGTGATCGGGCGATCAGTCTATCTTGACCAACAAAAGGGAAAAGGGGGAATACGGGCCAAAGCTCTCGCACACCAACGAATATAAGTGGTAGAGTTGATTGAAATAAGCACATACGACCATACCCACTAGAAAACTCGGGATCCCGTCCGCTCTCCCATAGATAAGCCAGTGAGGGGAAGATTATCTATGGGAGCCGTTTTTGACAGGGGTTTGGATGACTCAGCTGAAAACGCCGCCCCCGTTTCGAGAACCGTTTTTCCATTGCCTTCGCCGTCGAGTGCACCGTTCCACTTACGCCAAGCCCAGCTGAGTAGGCTAGGCATACACTACACAAGGTACTTACCCCTGCCATTTAGGAGGTGTGGTTGGCTTTTGGGAGGTRTGGTTGGCTTTGGTGAACATCAGAAGGGCCTCAAGATATAAGCTGCGTCTTTACCCTCGGATTCCCGACTGAACCAAACAAGCAAACTTCTGTCCCATTCTCATTGCATTCATTGTATGTCCATTCTTCCCCGTTGATTTTACCGCATGAATTACGGCCCCTACGTTGCGAGGGTTCCATTAGTTTTCATATCAAACCCTCCTTCCGAGTTTTCTAATCAATTTCTCCTCCCAAACCTACTGAGCTCGTTAGCTATTGCAGCTTGAGGTATTGTTTGAGTTTCACGGTGCCGATCACACTCCATCCATATGCAATACGGAAGGGATGGAGCTACAAAAACCGCCGATACCGCCGACTGTACCCGACGACGAAGAACGGAAAAGAAGAGCATTTGCCGACGTCGACGAATTTACGGTAACAACACATGAGCGTTCGCTTCGTAAGAAGACCAAAGCCGAGCGAGAACGCGCGTGGCGTCTATGGAATAGGTTTGTACCTTATCATTCATTTTGCTGTTCCTTTAATATTGCATACTAACGCTTTTTAGATTTGTCACAGATGTGTTACAATTAACACAAAAAGAGGCTGATAAGATTTGGTTTGGTGTGTGCCGAAACAAGAAAAAGTCCATTGCTATCTGCAAGAGCTTTCTGGCCGACTATACACGCTATGCAAGATGCAGGCGTCTGTATATAGACGGTACCGAGGAACAGAAGCAGGCATCAACAGTTCAATCAGTAGTGACTATTATTGCTTTATGGAAGCATATAGTAGCTCAAGCTGATGCTCTAGTGCTCGCGAAGAGAAGGGATCATGATTCAAATGAAGATTCGGACGAAGATTCCGAACAATGGACATTGCTTGGCAACCGTGGAAAGGCCCGTACAGAGATTATCCAGGTAGATTCCCTCCTTACCCATACCAATCCTGTGTACTGACATTTCTTCTCACAGTGGATCCAATCAACTCTTGCAGAAAAGTTCAACCTCACATGCAAACAGACATTTGAGAAAACCGAAGCCACAACAGACGATGTTCTGCTTATTCTTAGCACTTTGTGGGAACGCGCAGTCGATATACCCTGTGATCCTAGATGTCGTCTTGCCTTTCATACATTGGTGCTTATAGGAAGCATTGGATTTCGGCCCGGCACTTATGAGAACATGCTTTATCGACAAGTCAAGCTACTTGTCGTTCGCGAGATGTTACGTTTCTTTTCAACCGTATACTATCCAATTATTCTACAACAGACCCACTTTCTCTGGGGTGCACCAAGCTAAATTAGCGTTCCGTTCCCTTGGGACACTTCAACCAAGCGGCTAGTAATTCAGTGCGAACGCAGCACCAAGGATCACTCCAGCATGCGGAAGATTTTTTACCGCCCTTGGTAAACCCAGATGTGGTCCTTGATTGAGTCGGGTATTTTAAAAAAGAAAGCGGTATTACGGACCGGGCGGGGCCGTGGGGCCGAGTGGGCCCCGAGAATGACGGAGCGGTGGGAGCACCACCGGGCAGTAACTGCCGAAGCCGAGCAACTCGCAATGGCCTCCAGCGCCTTAATCTCCAGATTGGGCGGCATCATTTCTCAGACCTCATCAGGGACCATCTCGTCAACGTGTTAACTTACCTAAGACTTAGTTTACTAAACATCCAACGGCTTTTGCGCCCTCACCATGCGCCACCTAGCGTTAGAATGAATCTTGGTTTCTTCTCAGTAATCAACGTCAATCCACTTGTTGCTCCACTCAGCCGCCCAAAAGACACCGACTTGTCTTCGGCCGTGCACGCTGTTAACTTCGTTTGCAGGTATCGGCGTGGCGGA
>RANZ01000581.1:0-19893 GCA_009805285.1 Neurospora terricola FGSC 1889 | reverse complement strand
GCCGGGAGTCGATGGCGCGGTAGGCGGCGCGGACGTGAGGGGTCGCATTGGGGTTGGGAGTGTTGTGGGCGGAGATGAGAAGGCCGCGGGGGGTGCGGGCGCCGGGGGTGTATGCTCGGGCGCCGGGGCCAGGGGTGTAGATTCGTGGGAGAGCTGGGACGACGGAGGGGCCGGGGGTGGTTCGGACGGGGATTTGGGAGGAGGATGAGGGTTTTGAGGGGGTTCGGGCTGGTGGTTGTGGTGAGTTATTGGGGTCGGCCATTTTGATGGGAGGAAGGCCGGGCCTGGCCTGGTTTTGGGTGAATTGGTTGAGTTGGTTGACTGAGAATGTGGGAGTGTTGCGATGGGATGCGATGAGATGGGTGGGTGGTGTTGGAGATGGTGTCGGTTGGTGGTGTTTGGAATGCGCTGAAACTAAGTCGCAAACTGCTCGCTCCAAGAGTTGTCGTGAGGCGTGGTGTGGGCTTTCTGGTAAGTATTGCGAATCCGTGAAGCTGGCCGGTCGGCCGGTGTTGTGAACACCCCGATGACGAAGTTCGGAGGACAGACGCGACGACGCGTTTGGGCTGGCTTTCCGGCTTGATTGATTGCCAATTGATGAACGGGCGCACTTTCGCAAATGGAACGGGCGTTGATTGATCGGCCCCGCTTTTCCTTGACTTGTGAAGCTACCCCACAATTCCGTAGTGGGGCGGGTGCGCCCGACGGTCAACGCCCGGGCCACAGCCAGGCTCGCCAGGGACTTCCCCCTTGGATCATTCTCCACCAGTGAACATCCCGCTGATCTTGCGTGTTCAGTTGTGTTTCCGTTCTGCAAAAACGTCTCGCTTGTTTTGCTCAACTTGTCTTGGGCCATCCGTACTCTCTCAAAAGCGGAGTGATGGGCGCTGTCAGTGTCGGCTTCGTTCAGTTCTGGAAATACCTACCTACGTCACGATGCTTCGGACACTGCGGATTACTGCGTACAAGGCTCCCGTTTCGTTGTACGTCCAGGGCTCCGGAGATACACCGCCAAAAAACGAAGGTTCCGTCCGATAAGGGGAATATCACAGTCGCTGTCAATAGTGATAGCGATAACGATGTGAGAACTTGTCTTTGTGCTCAGGCAATATCAGACAATTCTATAAGCCAACCATTGCCTGACGTTAGGTTGTCACATCTTGAGCTGAGCTAAAGCGAATCAGGGGGTCCCCATACAACGATGCCCGTAGCCTCGCGCCTTTCCATGGCTTGACTTTCTCCTCTTGGCGTTGCTCTGACTGGAGATATGTTACAGATTGTGCTTCAAGAGCCGAATCTCAGACGCAGCCATCCGCTGTCCGTTCCTTTTGGTCGATGGGCGTCTGTCAGCGGCGGCAGTAGACATTCCCGTGACAGCAAGCAGCATTATTACTCCACTGAGCGCTGTTATCTTCAAGTCGAGTTGAAACCTTTGTGTTGGCAATATCCAACGGCATGCGGTGCCGCTATCCATCAACAACTAGGCCGATGATATCACCAACGATCGAGCTCCTCCTCTTTCTTGAGTCCTGAGCCGCTAGGTTTCGAACGGGTGAATTCTGTCACCGGGCTCTGTTTCCCCTATCCTCCGAATGCCAAGACTTTACAACAATAAAGCCCCTGATATGGATATTGGTTAGCGCGCGTTGCTAGAGGCCATCCACAAGTGTCCCGAGCATTACTCAGTTGCCTGTTGCTTCTGGTAAAGAGACCTCTGAAGGTGATTCTTTGATTATCAAGGTGATTGAAGCATTTGACGCCGAGGTGTTAGAGATATTGATCAACTCCCCAATCGAATTCCATGCCGCCAACAGAAAAAGTGACGGCACCTTTGGAAGGAATGATGGGATCTGAAAGGCTAACAGCGCATCCACTCGACTTCAATCACCAGAGAAACGGGCTGCCCTTGTTGTTCAGTTGCGACTTCCCCCGCCACGCCGCCACTTGCAGTTCTGGGAAAGGCACAGTGCGCGTTCCCCTTGGTCTGGACATTTCTCTTTGAGCTGTTATCTCGACTCGTGCCTTTGAGCGCACTATTGATGTTAGTCGCTGTTGATCAATGCTTCGTCATCTGATACTGTGAGGTGAAATCGCCTTGACCAACTGAATCTTTCAACCATGGGGGGACGTCTCGCTCTTTTTACCGCGATACACTGCCAAGTACTCGGGCTGCCAGTAAGTCGTCAACAAAAGAGACCAATGGTGAGACGCACAAGCAGCGACTCCAGCGTCACAAAGAAGCTACTTCCCAGACCGTGATACAGTAACAGCCGGAAAACCCTGGACCCGTCCTGACCAGCTGTACGCCAGCACCACTCCTCAAGCACTGACCAGTGACGGGGCTACAACGGCAGCGACCAGCCAGCGGCCACCAACCACTGGGCTCTAACGGGCGCCCAGTCCAGGCGCGCCCCAGGGCAAATTCCCAGCCTACTCCCTGTCTCCGCCTGCTTCCCGCCTCTTGAACGAGGACCACTTTGACCACCCAAGACCAGTGCACCACACAAGTCCACAAGTGCACCACACCTGCCAGCCTCAACCGATTGCACCGACCGACCCAACCCTTTTTTTTTCTGTATCCCAAAGACTTTCTGCCACTTCGATCCGTCACTGCTGTTTTCGCATCGACTACAACGACATAATCAGATCCCTAATCACGAGCCCCTAATACCAATCCCACCCCCAAAACAACATCCCCAGCCATTCCCACAATGGCTGCTATCGGAGGCGTGCAGTCGATCAAGGTTCGTTGACTTCCAAGAGTCCTCTCCTCTGACCTCCACCACCGCTCCGTATCGACACCGACACGGCTACCGCAATTGCTGCCATCCGAGTCGCGAATCCATCAAGACTCGCACAATGTTTACAAGAGAGATACTAACACTCCATCCTCGGCTTCTAGTGCGTCGTCACTGGTGACGGTGCTGTAGGAAAGGTAAGCTCGCACCCACCGCTCCCCCCTCAGAGTCACCGTGTCCCGCATCGCGCAAGGACTAACCCTCGATTGCCAGACATGTCTTCTCATCTCATACACAACAAATGCCTTCCCCGGCGAATACATTCCCACAGTGTGCGTTAACCCATTCGACACTTCTTATCCGCGATAACAAGACCACCACCCCGGGAACTGACAGGCGCGCTGCGATAGATTCGATAACTACTCGGCGAGTGTTATGGTCGATGGCAAGCCCGTGAGCTTGGGTCTCTGGGATACTGCTGGACAGGAGGATTACGACAGACTGCGCCCGCTTTCGTACCCCCAGACCGATGTCTTCCTCATCTGCTTCTCGCTTGTCAGCCCTCCGTCGTTCGACAACGTCAAGTCCAAGGTGAGTAACTCTGCAATGAGGGTGGAGGAGACCACGCATATGGACCAAAGAAGATGCTGATTTTTCTGGCAGTGGCACCCCGAGATTCAGCATCACGCCCCCGGCATCCCCATCATCTTGGTGGGCACCAAGCTCGATTTGCGCGAGGACCCCGATACCATTCAAAGCCTGAGCCAGAAGCGCATGGCTCCGATAACGTTCGAGATGGGTGTCAACTGCGCCAAGGAGATCGGCGCGAGGAAGTACCTCGAGTGCTCTGCTCTCACTCAAAGGAATCTCAAGTCCGTTTTCGACGAGGCCATCAGGTAAGTCCATAGCCGACCCGACCCCCTCCATTAGATACGAAAACGAAATGCAACGAACTGACCCACATAAAACAACACAGAGCCGTGCTCTACCGCGTCGATACGACCACAGAAAAGAAGAAGCCCAAGTGCACTATCCTTTAATTAATTCACCACAACCAACCAAACCAAACCAGACATACCACCACCACAACACCATCACACCAACGCTCATGAGGCCATTTACCGAGGGCGCAACGCACTTTGACATCAGCACAAAACAACAGGGTGTTCCATGGGGATAATTGCGAGGGGACACCATCTATACCCGGCGGACATAATTACATGTTGATGAGATTCTCTTTTCCTGGTTGTTCCGATCGTCTCGAAATAAACTCGCAAGCTGGTTTTCGTTTTTTTTTTCCGTCTTTATTTTCATCTTTTTGGATCTATCCCTCCTCTACTACTACTACCCCGAACAGAAAGCAGAAGAAGTGGAACGATACGATCTATCTATCTAGTGCCGACCGATTATGCTGGTGTGAAGTGTCCTCCTCCACGTAACGGACAGGGCGGGGCTTATAACACGCGACGACACTCTTTTTCAGGCTGATGGTCATGGGGGGGAAGCCGATGCGAGGAGAGTTCACATTCGGTCGGGTATGGGCGAGAAGAGGGAGGGAGTGAGGGATGCGTCGGATATGTCGTCGGTTCCTTGGTACAATTTCTCTCGCTCGAGTAGAACAGATATACAAGAAGAACTGGGAAGAATGGGTGGACAGGAGGATCGTATAGTGGAGGAAGGGAGGGTTAGACACAGCGAGAAGAGGCAAGAGTAGGACGGGGATAAAGGGGATTGCAGTCGTAGTTCGGTAGGCTATATCGAGAGAGACCATGCAAACTAGTTCAGATCAAGTCGTCGTTCACTGCTTTTGCGCATCCTTCACGTTGACACAGATTGGTTCATTTTCGCCATATCTTCGGTCTTTCGAGACTCTCTCTACATCCCCATGTTTTCGTATACACCGGGCATAAGATCTTCAGCTGCTGTCTCCGTTTGGACTTTGCGAACAGAGATCATAACTCCCGGAATGGCCTGATTCCAGTGATCTTGGTTAATCTTTTTGTACTTCCTTTAATCTTTGTCTCCCTATCATGACCATGGTGATATAAAGACGATGATGGGTGACCAGGTTACGGTGTAAAAGTGTTCGGTCTTTTTCACCTCAAAGTGGTGATCATATCTTATGGTCGATGAACAGAGATGGACAATGGGGGAACTCGGTTGGTACCGTAACTTTTATAGATTGATTTGTGGAGGAGATGTCGTAGACGGCGTTGGCATGAGATAGGATAGAAGGCGGAGGGAGTTATGGTGGTTGGTACGACATGGAACTTCTTCCGTCGCTTATCCATTTATCTATCTAAGAACAAGGTCGATGAAATATGCAAAGGATCAGGTTGTAGGGGGTATCATAAGGTTCCTTCTTGGTTTCTCGACTCCTGTGACTAAATTTGAAAGTTTCTCTTCTCTCATGACTCCTCTTCTTTGACTGAATCTGAAGTTGAAGTTGATATGTATCCATTCCCACTTTCCATCATCCTTGGATGGATATGAATGTGACCCGGGTCCCTGATGAGCGGATCAAAACCGCAGAGTATAAAGTAGTAGCAGCCTAAACAAAACGTGGACAAGAACACGCTGATAATGACACGAACAAAGAAAAAAGTAAGGACCACCCGCAAGTAACCAGAACCAACTGAAGTTACCCAAGCAAAGCTCCAGACGCGCGCGCGCTCTCTAGACAAAGCATACCTTGTCCAAAGCGTACGTTCATGGGAAGCCTTAACCAACGCGCTTCTCAACCCCGGATCAAACCAACCGGAGTTTTCGAGTTCTAGTTTCCCACCATCACTCGATTGCTCCTCAAACCGTCGCACAAGCGAGTCCTACTACCACTTCTTGTAGCCACCACCACCACGACCACCACGGCCACGACCCCCGCCACGGCCACGACCGCCACCACGACCACGACCACCACCATAACCACCGCCACCATTGTACGAATCCTCCTCATCATCACCACCACCACCAGGGTTGCCGTCGTACGCGACACGCGCTCTCCTCGAAGGGTGGATACCATCCTCGTCGGTCCTCTCGGGCACAGCAGGAGCAGCAGCATCAGCACCCTCAGGAGCATTAGCCTTGGCGGCCGCCTTCTCCAGCTTAGCCTTCTCCTGGTTCTGCTGACGGTTCAGGCGCTCCTCGTTGAGCTTGCGGTTCTTCTCCTTGATCTTGTCTTGACGGTGGGCGGTCTTGCCTCCTCCGCCGGCGCTGTTGGTTTGGGGGTTTCGTCAGTAACTTGTTCTTCTGGAGAAGAGAATAAAAGTGGGAAGGGAAGGGGAGGTGAGGTGAAAGTGACGGGGTAAAGGTAAAACAAACGAACCTCAACTCAACGTTAATCTTCCTCGGCACGCCCTTGTCGTCCAACATCTCGCTGTGGTGGAACTTCTCGAGCGCCGTCTTCATGTGGTCGAAGCGGCCGAACTCGACGAAGGCGGTGCCCTTGGACTTGGTCGGGTTGTCGCGGTGGGTGAGCAGGCGGACCGAGATGGGGTGCACAGACGCAAAGTGCTCCTTGATGGTGTCGGCGGTGGCCGAGTAGGGCATGTTGCCGACGAAGATGATGAAGCGGGCTCCCTTGGCGCCGTTGGCCTGGGGCTGTTCCTCCTCGTTGGTGGCATCCTCTCCCTCCTCCTCCTTCTTCTCCTCGGTCTTGTCCTTGTTCTTCTTCTTGTCCTTCTTGCTCTTCTTGTCGGTGGACTCGGCCTTGGACTCTTCGGCAGCGACAGGCTTCTCCTCGGTCTTGTCCTTCTTTTCCTTCTTGTCCTTCTTCTTGTCCTTCTTTTCCTTCTTCTCCTCCTTGGGCTCCTCGGTAGTCTCGGTCTTGGACTTCTTCTCCTTCTTTTCCTTCTTGTCCTTCTTCACCTTGGGAGCCTCAGTCTCAACCTTGGTGACCTCGGCCTTGCCGGACTCGTCGACCTTGCTCTTCTTGATGGCGATGGAGTTGACATCCTCCTCGGCGGTGCGCGAGCGCTTCTTGGAATCCTTGGTAGACTTGCCCATTTTGTAGGATTTTCTGTCGTGTGGCGTGGGGTAATTGATTTTATTGGTTTTAAGAGACGAAAATGGAAGGTTCAACTTGGAAGATATCTGGATCGTTGCACAAATGGGAAAGGGAAGGAAGGTGTGTCTGCTGGTCTTCCCGATTATTTTTTCTGCCGGTTCAATTGCAAAGGCGGAGAACGATAAGAATTGGGGTTCACACTTCCAGTCGCAGCGCGTGGAGCTCGTCCCGCATTGGTGGGGCCGTCCGCTGCAGTGACAGAGAACAGTGGAGAAATGACCCACCCAAGTGCTTCTGCTTCTGGACCGTCGAGACCGTTCATCATCCAAGGTCCCCCCAGAATCTCTCCTCCACCGTCTTGTCTTTCCAACGACATCATGATCATCATGGCATTAGACACCTACAATATGAGATTTATACATGATTTCATAGCCAATTCAAGCCAAAGAACGATCAAACGGAACTTTCGACGATGCTCACATCCATCTTCTCCTTTCCAATGCCGCGTTCCAGGTCCACCAGCGACCAAGTCTCCTCCTCCGAGTCACTGTCCAGCAGGACTACCCTTGACCTCGACTTCGCACTCAACTCACGAACAGCTCTTAGCAGGTCACGGAATGATCTCTCTGCCTTGTCTTTGTCCTCCTCATGAGGAATATACTCTTTTCTCCACCACTCAAAGTACTGCCAAGGGGAGCGCCCAGAGTCATCAGCCATATCTGCCTCCATCTGGATGTCGTGCCCTTCTTCCGCCTCGTTCAGCTTCACGACAAAGTCTCTCAGTGCCTCTATTACACCCGCACTCCCCATCTTGGCCGCTTCATGCAGTACATGTTGTCCGATGTTGTCAATCATGTCAATCCTGGCCCCAAGGCTCAACAGCATCCGAACCATCGCCTCTTTGCTGTATGTGATGGCAGTGAAAAGCGGCGTCCGCTCTTGCGTCTTTGTCGTCGCTTCGAGGTCGGCTTCGCCGTACTTTACCAGCGCTGCGGCGTTTTCCGCCCGGCCATGAGCCGCTGCCAGATGCAGAGGGGTGCGCTCATGGATGTGATCCTTGGCTTCAACATTGGCCTGGCCTTTGTTGATGAGAAGCTCAACGAGGTGTTCACTATCAGGGACCTTGGAGACTTCGTGCAATGGCGTGCGCCCGAAAATGTCGCGAGCTTCGATGTCCGCTCCGTTCTCAAGCAAAAGCTCAGCAACTCTCGCCGATTGGGACTTCATAGCCCAGTGAAGCGCAGTCTTTTTGTTCTTGTCCGCGATGTTCGTATCGGCGCCAGACTCTAGTAGGAGCTCGGCTACCGCTGGCTTGTCAAGAGCAGCGGCCCACGCAAGTGCAGTGCGGCCAAACGAATCGATGGCGTCGAGTGAAGAAATGTTGACCTCGAGATTTTGGGCGAAAAGAGCGGGATTCTCCAGGGTTCGGAATATGGTGAGGTGCAACGGCGGGAAGTTGGGTGTCTCCAAGAGCTCATCATCGTCGAACCGGCGGCGGATCTCAGAAAGAGTTTCGACCCGAGAGGCAGCCGCAGATGTAGGCGCAACTCTCTCAATGGCCATCGCGGAGGCAGATACACCGGCGTGGTCCTCGAAACTCTTGTTCACGCCCTGTTCGAGCAGATACTTGCACATATCGGGCCGTTCAAATTCGACAGCAAACTGCAAAGTTGTACGTCAGCGCTGAGAACTCCTTGATATACCCAAGATGAGTCTTAGGAGCAGGTTCGCTTACATGCAAGAGAGACTTTCCATTCGGGTTCATGTTGTAAGGCGACACCTGCCCCTGGCCTAAGATCCTAAAAACAACAACAAGGCGAACCAACCAAGTTGGGAATGATTGATTGATTGGCAGGTTGAAGAGAAGAAGAGGGAGAATGCTCCGCAGTCTGGCTTAAATGCAGAACTTCGTAGTGTCGGTTGCGACTGCCACAGATCCCAGCGAGCTGCTGTACGGTTTCCGTGGTCGAGAATTCTTGTAGGCCGGCCGTGCCTTGGCGCCCATTCACTGTGCTCGCTCTTGAGGCATGAGGGAGTCTGCACCAGTCTTGACGTGGCGACGGCATGGACATCCCATCTTGCACTTGGTTTTCGTTTGGAATGCAGTGATACTTGTCATCGTGTAGTTTCGTGTAGTTGATACCTCTGGACAGCGTCCGTGTAAACTTGGTCAAATCTCAACACAGGCTTCAGACTCCATTCTCAACTCTAGACGCCCAAGGGGTCAATGAAAGAGTTACACTTTCCTTCCATTCAAGTTTTTGTGCCGGAACCCCTTTATCGAAGCTGAGCCGTGCGTCACAAACTCGCGTGCCGCTCTCTGTTGGTTCCGTTAGGTGCCCCCAATGTGCTTCTTCTTGTCCGACTTTGTTTCACACTTGCAGAAGTTAGAGCTAGACACGAGCAACACCTGAATGAAAAACACCCCAGAAGCCTTCAGGTTTCACTTGAAAATAAAACACCAAAAAAAAGATCACCAAAAAAAAGATGTCTTCCAAATCCGCACCTGGGTCGAACAGGTACCTAACCCCAACCCACCCACTCTCCTATCAGGGTCCTAGAAGCGGGCCACGAGCCTGGTGCGTCCACCAAGGAGGTGTGCTTCTCGCCAGATAAGGAGGCCTAACATCGGGGCGGCAGACAGTTGCAGGCCTTAGCTCTCTCCTCCATCACTAGGGTGCGTCCACCAGTGATACGAGGTTCAAACTAATCCCAACAACTAGTCATACCGGCACAATGTTCGGACACGCATGTGCAGTTCAGGTCTTTCTCCGTCCCTGCAACCTCTCACAAGCCGGGGCGGATATGGAACCCTAGGGGGGCCTACCGACGAGTTGCACTTTTGGCTGTTCTCCTGTCGATCTGCAGTACCCATTGATGTCTTGGGAATTACTCGAGGTAGCTAGGCTCGAGAAAATTCGTGACTGGGCCGGGAATCGAACAGGGAACCTCGTGGTGGTAGGGGCCATACCGGCTTGTGGAAGTATGGGTTGAACAAGGTTGTGTGCTGCCCATTACACCAACGGACCACCGCTCGGGTGTGTGGAAGACTGGATGTGGTGGAAGGAGGGCCTGGGATTGGGACTTATAAGGGCAGGTGCAACCGGTTAGGGCAGGAGCGACCACCGGTTGGGGCCGCCTGGGCGGATGAGACGGGACGGAAGGGGCGGCCGGCCGGTCAAAGGTGTGCCTGCCGGTTGGATGCCGATGGCGAGTGCCAGGTCCGCAGGTGCGGTGGTGGTAAGGGAAGGACGGGAGCGAAAGCCTTGAGAACTGAGCTGGAGACTGAAATTCTACAAACCATCATGACCAACACGGGCATCTCGTTATCAGCATCTAGCCTGATACATCTGAACAGCATTCGTTGTCAGATACGACTATGGCTAGGTAACAAAGCTTCCATCCTGCGTTGCTGTCAGGCATTGAACCCGAACCCAGCTCCTTTCGTGCAAAACTCAGTTGTGCCGACCAAGACAGCGACATACCCTCACAATGCCCATCTATTCTGATCTTTCTATTCCGTCATGTTCCAATGTTCTTCCTCCTATCCCCTTCTCCATCCCAGCAAGACTACTCCTCCACCGTCACCCTTATATTTTATACCCCCTCCCTGACTTTTCCCCCCCTCCCAAAAGCCTCCCGTCTTCAACCCTCAACCCTCAAGTTCCTTCACGGCCCTATCAACCATCCCCCTAATCTGCATCCACCTCATCGAAAACAACCCCCTATGACACTCCCTCCCCACTACACCTTCATGTCCCTCCCTCCACTCCAAGTTGTCCAACCCCGGTATAATCTTCTCCCCAATCACGGAACACCTCCAATCCTTCAGCGCTTGTGCCAACAGCGCATTCAGCTTCGCTTGCTCCTCCGGTGATTCCTCCCACGGGTCTTGGCCGTAGTCGACGAAGGCACGGAACTTCTTTTCATCTTGGGGTCCTGGGTTGTCTCCGAGGGCGGAAAGGGCGCGAAGAGCTACTTGTGTGCGGTAGCAGCCTGTGGGGTTGCGAGGGTCGAGGTTGTAGTTGCCTAGGAAGCCGGTTTCTTCTAAGAGGTCTTTGGGGGACTTTGGTGGTTGTTGGTCAGAGGAGGTTGGTTTGGGGTCTTTTTTGCCTCGTTCGTTGAGTCTTCGGGTTACTTTTCTTTGGGGTTGCTGTTGTTGTTGCGGTTGAGCCGGGCTTGGCTGGTGCTGGTCCAATAAAGGGAGGATGGCGTCGTCTATGCAGACTTCATCCCAGACATTCTCGTCGAAGAGAAAGCCGTATTCGATCAGGAGGAAGTCGTTAGAGTGGTTGCCGTAGCAGATGTAGACTTCTTCGCCGGCGGTGTAGGGGCGGGTGGTGGTGATAGTGAAGGCGGTGGGCGAAAAGGCGACTGAACAGGTTTTCCTGTTGCCTTCCTTCTCCTCGGCTGATGGGTCGTAGGAGGTGTGGTTGAATAGGTCCGCGACTGGTTGCAGCACCATTCTATCTTCTTTTTTGAACTTTTTTGTCTTGGGTGTTTCGTGGTAGAAGGTGCGGGTATTGACGAGAAGCCAGGCGTAGAGGTAGTCGTCTCTTGTTATACTCTTGTTCAGTTCTCCGTCCTCCTTCTCCTCGGGGCTTTCGTCCTTCTTGTCACCAGACCTTGGAGAGAGCAGCTCGGACTGTTGGACCATGGACCAGTCTCTCTCGAATTTGGCCTCCTGCTTCAAAAGCAACTCCAGCGCCTTCTTAGGCAAGAACTCTCGCAATCGATGATCCCATGTGAGAGGCAAAGAATCCCAGACATCCTCGCGCGTAGGACATACGGCGTTCCATTGTCGATATTTGGCGGAGGGGGAAGGGTCAAAGGCGAGATCGGCGGCCAGGAGGCCGTGGATGGAAATGTCCTTCGTTAGGGCACGGGATATGGAAGGGTGAACAGTTTGATAGGTCCGGAGAGTGTTGGATGGAACTGTTAGGATGGTTTCATTTTCCTGGTGAACATGTTAGTTGGTTTTGACCAATTGCCTGACATGATGAGAATGACTTACCTTAAGTGGCTTCGTAGCAACTATTCCCATTCCTCTGCCCGGTATCCGTCGGGGTTCGACGCCGTTGAGGACGATACCTTTATCCTTTGCCCATACAAGTAGTTCTTCGTATGCTTCCATCTTAGGCGAGTTTTCCTGATCCTTCTCTTGAGTGTTCCTCTTCTTACCCTTCTCCTTTGCTGCTGCTTCACGTTTCCTTTTCGCCATTTTGATCAGATACTGTGAAAACGTAATTCAAACGGAGAGTAATAGTAGAGATGAAGATTTGTAACAAATATTAGAAGTTGGAGGATAAAAGAAGGACGAGAGAAATGATGTATTAAAGCAAGAACGTGTAAGTGAGGTTGAGAAGGAAGGCATAAATCACAGGGTTTCACTGCATCCTGTGTCAAGCAGCCGGCTGAAACCACCACCTGTTCTCATTGTCCGCATACATACCTGTTTCGAGAGACTACTCTATGAATCTCGATCAGAGGTCTTGAATGAAAGCTTGATTTCCTCTTCGGGTGTTGTTCGAGCGGGACTGGTTGAGCCCTTGCATAAGGTCTAGGATGTTTTAGTGGTCGTCAAGAAAGAGCGAAGTGAAACTTACGCCGTTACCCTGTGCAACGTATTTTACGGTACTCATCATTTCCCACGGTGAGTTGGCACCCCCTCGCCTCTCACCGAGCCGAAGCTCCCCTCACCTTGAGCTACCGCTGCCGTGCCGCTACGTAAGTGCTTATCGGTATCGTTATCGCAATTGTACATGCTCGGCTTCCACATCCGACAGATCGAACCCCCACTTACAACTTGACAACCACTCGAACTCTGGAGGAATTGCGCGTTCCTCGTCCATCCAATTTCCTCTTTCAACACTAGGTCTCTTCCTAGGTGTTTGAATTCTGCTCCGTAATGGAAGCGACGGCTCTCAGACGCTCCGCGGCTCTCGTAGCTCGCGCAAGCAGCCAGAATGTGATCCGACCTGCCGTATGCGCCGCGATCAGCAGCACATCATCAACACCACAGACACAGATGCAGACACAACAAACAAGACAGTTCTCGGCCCTCAACCGCCCACCACCAAACTACCCAGGCCATGTCCCTCTCACCCGCCTCGAGCGCCTTGGCCTCTTCGTCGGCTCAGGCCTCATCTCCCTCGCCGACCCCCGGCGCGGCGGTCCGTTCTGCCCATCTCCCACCACATGCCCTCCCTAACTAAACTAATCACCCTCCTGATGTCCCAAAACAGACCTAATAGCCTCCTTCGCCGAAGCCACCGCAACCCCCTACTTCATCTACCGCCTGCGCGACGCCATGCTGTCCCACCCCACGGGGCGCCGCATCCTGCGCCAACGACCGCGCATCACCTCCCAATCCCTCAACATCCCCTACCTGCGCTCCCTGCCGCCCAACACCGTCGGACGGACTTACATCGACTGGCTCGACCGCGAAGGGGTCTCCCCCGACACGCGCTCGGCGGTGCGGTACATCGACGACGAGGAGTGCGCGTACGTGATGCAGCGGTACCGCGAGTGCCACGATTTCTACCACGCTTTGACGGGCTTGCCAATCGTTCGGGAGGGAGAGGTGGCGCTGAAGGCGTTTGAGTTTGCGAATACGCTGTTGCCGATGACGGGGTTTAGTGTCTTCGCGGCGTTCACGATGAAGAAGAGCGAGCAGAAACGGTTTAGGGAGATTTACTTCCCCTGGGCGGTCAAGAACGGGTTGCGCGCGAAAGAGGTGATTAATGTGTTTTGGGAGGAGGAGTTGGAGCGGGATGTGGATGATTTGAGGAGGGAGTTGGGCGTGGAGCCGCCGCCGGATTTGAGGGAGATTAGGAGGCGGGAGAGGGAGGAGAGGAGGAGGAGGAAGGAGATGGAAAGGATGATGAGCGGGCGCGGGCCGGAGGATGATGTCCTTCAGAAAGCGGAGAAGGAGGCTGAGGTGGTGGCGGAGAGGGTGAAGGAGATGAAGGATGAGGTGGTTGAGAAGGTTGGAGAGGTTGTTGTTGGGTCTTCGTCTATGAGAGTATAGACGGATCGTGTGGGACGTGATGGGAAGATGATGGATTCGTCCTCCTTGTGAAACTAATGTAGAAGATATTGTATTCGTACCCCCGTCGACATCATTACGAAGCCCCTTCTACTCCACCACTTTCAAGCCTCCAAACTTGGACATGGACTGCCGTCCTCGTATCATTCATAACAAACCAATAATGCCATTAAAAACCGATAAGGCCGTAAAACTTCCTGATATCTCCCTTCTCCCAGGGGCAGCCATCCCTTAGCTCCAGCTTCAACCCGCAATAACCACCCACCTCCTAACCACCTCCTTCTACTCCGTAGGCACCACCCACCTCCTACAAATCAAACAAATCATCATCATCATCATCCAACCCCCACCCCTTCCTTCTCGTCACCACAATTTTTTCTTCTTCCTTGCTGTCCGCCATGGCGTTCAGCAGCTCCTTGAGCTGCTCCTCCGTGACTTTCGAGCGAAGCTGGCCCGTCTGCGCCAGCATGATCAGCCGGTTCTCGATGTCGGTCGCGCGCTCCTCCTTGACGAGCCGGATGCGGCCCAGCCGGTCGGCGGCTTCGGGCATGAGGATCTGGTTGAGCATGGCTTTGCGGGCTTCGGCTTCTTGTCTGTTGAGCCAGAAAGGTGGTTAGTGATTTGCTGGTTTGTAAAGGGGGAGGGGGGTGAGGGTGAGGTAGAAGGGGTAGAAGAGGTAGAAGAGGTAGAAGGGTTAGAAGGGGGTAAGGAAGGGGGGGAAGAGGGACGTAATGGGACATACTGTCTAGAAGCTTCCTGACCACCTTGACCACCGGCGCCAGATGGACCGCCGGCCTTGGGACCACCGCCGCCGCCGCCTTGCGCCTTGAGCTGTTCAAGGCGGGCCTTTCTGATCTGTTCAAAGAGTCAAAGGGTTAGTATGGATTTGGTGTGTCTACTGTCCGTAACCATCAAGGTGTCATTCATGCGCCGCATCCGTGGATGCCTGTCGATGCTACCACAGGCGAAGCTGCGCTGCGCTGCTGGCTGGCGGTAAAGGGTGATGAGATGCGCACCTTCTCGAGCTCGGAGTCCTCCATTTTCGATGAGTTGGTTGGATTCGCGGTAAGTTGGCGACTAGGTTGATGGGAACAGAATGGTTCTCGTGTATGCGTAGTGCGGTAGGGAAGTTTGGTTGCTGTAGGAAGTTCGTTAGGTAGGTTGCTGCGATGATGGACGGATGGAAGCACGGTGATCGCGGGGTTGCTTGGGGTCTTGAGGGAAGTTTTTGGTGGGGCAGGCGTAGCGATAAGTTACGTAGGTAGCGGATCCGATCAGGGGTCACAATAGGGGTATCATAACGGTATTTGTTTACACGCCGACAGCTCATGTTCCTAGCATCTCTACCACAAGCGGAAATGTGACGCCCAAGAGGAGTCAATACGGCCATGGACAACCCGGGGATACACTTCAAAACCTTATTAGACCGGATATGCACAAATGCCATGCTGTTCATATGCAAAACTAAAAATACAGGTATGTACAGGATGATTCATCTCCAAAAACGACCACCTCCGCCGAAACACCCTTTATCGCCATGATTTTGTTTATCCGTCTATATATGCAGTAAATATTGGTGATACACCCCGTGATCTATACATCATCTGATCTTGTCGAGAATGTTCTTCAGAGGCTCAGGCCAGAGCCTGTCAGGATAATGGGTCCACGGCTCTGGAACATGAGGAACAAGTTTTGGCTGGTACGGAACCTCAAAAGGAACCTCCCTCTTCCTCCTCTCTGCCAAAACCTGCTGCTTGGCCTTGACGGCAGACCAGATACTCTCAAGAGCGTTCACTGAAAGCCCCAACGTCTTGCCGCGCATGACGAAATAGCCAGTAACGTATCCGATATCCGTATCCAGACCCCTGGCAGTCAACCTGCGCATGGGGCTGTCAGAGGTTCCCTTTCTCTTCAACCTGTGGAACACTTCCGACCGCATATACGGAAGCGCATTGGCGACGCGGAACTGCTCCAAGCCCTTCAGCTCAGGCAAGTGGGAAACCACATCGGCAACCTCGGAAAGTAGCTTGTCCATGAGCTGACGCGCGTGCGGGTTTTCGGGGATTTTGTCGTAGGTAGAATCCAGAATCGTCGCCAGAGGATCAGCTACCGCTCGGAACGCCACCGCTGGTAGCTTCAGCTGCAAGAAGTCGTCCGTTCGGTGGCCGGTAGCATTGAGGTCCGGAATTGACGTAAGGAGCTTGATCAGATGCGACCCCCTCCGCTGGTACAAGGTAGGCGGGTGCTTCTTGATCACAAAGGGCGCGACCGGGCCGATATTGTCTGATTGAGGGGTGTAGACGGTCAGGAAGAGCCTTCCAGGTCGCACCTCACCGAACTCAAATGTCTCGTCGCCCAACCCCAAGCCGGTCGTCATGTGGCCAAGGATAAACACCGGCCGCTGGCTTTCGATGGGGAAGTAGGCTTTGCAGATAGCCTCGGCGACACCCAGTCCCTCGTGGATTAAAACAATGGTCGAGTTGTGGTCAAGCCGGTGCTTAATCTGGCCGAGTGCTTCGACCGTGTGTCCGGCTGGAACAGTCACTATAAGGTTGCTGATATGTTCGTCCTTCTGCTTCCGCGGATCATAGCCGTGGGTTGGCGGTGTGAACTGAGCCTTGATCCTATCGCGAACGATGACTTCCTTTTGCCTGTGAAGCTTCAAGCACTTTCCCGCGTTCTCCCACCTCTTGAGTAAATTCCATCGGTTGATCATGAAAATCGGCGGTGGTATCGTCTCGGCACCGGCTAGCGTGTGTGTAACGTATCGTCCTTGGATATTGAGCCCCATGACGTGGATCAGGTCCGACGGTTTGAACAGATCAGTCCATGGCTTCTTCTCGCCCTCTTTCCGGACCACCTGTGCCAATTTTTGCTCTTCCAGCTTATCGAAGAACTCCTTGGTCGGGTTTCGGTATCGTTCCTTGGCGGCTTCTGGTTCACTCCCACCATTCGCAACTTGTTTCGGCTCGGTTTTTGTTGGGACTTGCGCATCGGAGTTCTTGGGAAGAGACGCATCCGGTGTAGCCGGCAGTGTAGCCGAACGGGAGTCTGCCTTCGACGAGGCCTGTCGTGTTTGCTGTAGGGCGTACGGCGCAACTTGCAAGTGGTTGCCTCGGGAGAGGAGGTCGCGGAGGGGAGGACATATGGCGACAAAGGACCGACTCTGGATATCAGGCTGGATGGAACGGAAACCGCTTGCGCTGGCCCCCCGGCCCACCGAGGTGTTACTGGGACACCATCGTGTGTGCCTGCAGGGTATTCGCCCAAACACCCGCAAGTGCGGTCGACTGCCGGTAAAGGAATACAGGTTGGCGGCTTTCACGGACGACACCGGGAGCTCATGATATGGTATTATCGTGGTGGTGCAGAAACCCCGCCGGAGGACCTGTCGCAAGAGGTCTCAGGATTTATGTCCCGCGCGGGAGCATTGAGGACCGGGGAGGGACCAGGGGCGAGAAAAGCGAAGCGGGTGACCGGGGAGGGTATTCGGAGTGGTTGTGGTGGTGGTGTTCGAGGTGGTGGTGGTGGTTTGCGGTATAAAGACTAGCTGAATTCGGTTGCCGGATGACGATGACTTTGTTAAGACACTTTCCGATCAAAAGTTCAATGGCCGCCAAACATTTTTTTTTTCTCGGGAGCGCGCCCGCGGTTGATGCACTGTCACGCTAATCGGCCGTGGAAGAACTGCTCTCCTCTGATTGGCTTGCTCGGCCATAGCATAGTCTTGGCACCGCACTGTGGAAGGCTTGTCGCAGCATGTGGAGCCCATCTGGAACCAAAAAAGTGCAACTTGAACGGTTCGCAACTGTGTGGGGCCGCTTTCGTTAATTGCATCCAGATTCGCATCTTTGTTCATCAAAACACCATCAATGTCAACAAACAGCCGCCTCATCGCACCTGGATTTTTATATTGAAATCACTCATCCTTATCAATCCAAAGCTCTGAGCCTCAAAATATCACTTAGGTCAATCGACTTCAAACATGGATGTGCCCGACATTACCCCCTCGCTGGAGAAGCTCAATGTCGACCTCGACCAGCTAGAGGCCGCTCTGAAGCCCGTTCTTGGTGATGTCGGTGATGTATCTTCCAAGTTGCCTCTTTTGGACAAGGCCAAGCTCTACGTTATGGTGACTTATGCCATTGAGTCGATACTCTTCTGTAAGTCAAGTCAAGCACTTGGGTAATCAAAGCAAACCTGTTGCTAACATGAATAACAGCCTCACTACGTCTGAACGGTGTTGATGCCAAGGAGCATGCCATTTTCACAGAGTTGACCCGCGTCAGGCAGTATTTTGAGAAGATTCAAAAGATTGAGAACCCACCCCAGGAGCGTGAGCAGACGGTCAACAAGGAGGCCGCTGCCCGCTTCATCAGATCTGACTTGGTATGGGTTTTCACCACGGATTTCGCTGTTGGGTAACACGCTAACAGATCTACAGGCCGATGATGAAGCCATCAAGCAGAAGTTGACAGAGCTGATCGCCAAAGAGAAGGCCAAGGCAGAGGCCAAGGAGGAGAAGAAGCGAGCAGCAGATTCGAGCTCCGAGCCCATTGCCAAGCGACCCAAGACCAAGGGCAACAAGAAGAAGTGAGGGCTGCGTACACTGCACTCTTTGTTGAGTTATTGTGCGACGACCATGACCACGGCGTGACGTTCTGGCATGGCGCTCCAGGCTTCGTGTGAAGAGGCCCGATACATGAGGCATGCCGTGCGTTGTTCTTGTGCGCTTGGCGAGGCCGCGGAAAAGCCAACACGACCCGGAAATCGGCTGCCCAGAACCAGACCCGCGGCCACCGGAGTTTTGTGTTGGCCACTTGAGATACCCACCAGCTGGAGTTTCGAACATGAAACCGTGACTGGATATTGTCCCAGCATCGATGTGGCGGGACACTGCGTTGCTAGTTTTTGAGAAGAGGAACCAATGAACTCGGAGACATCAAGATACGCCTCTTGGTAGAGGCAGTCAACTTGAGGTAAACATGGGAAAGAGTTAGATACCGGAGTAAATGAGTCACGGATAGACAATTTCAAAACCACCAACCCAAGTATCTCCATAGAATTGAGCAGTTGATCATCGAAGCCCCTGAAGAATTTAAACATACTGCTTTAACCCTAACCCTCCAATGATGGTCACGCGCCCTACAAGCCTCAACAACATGCTCTCTCGCCTTCGATTGGCTTCCAGTTCAGCTCAAGACCGCCCAAAAAGAGCAAAAAAGAGCCCCAAACTTCCCCCAAAAATATTGCCAACAGGGGAAAACAGGGGTCCAAGCTCCGAGCTGTTGTCTCGGCTTTCAGGGCCTCGGCCGGCGCGGAGGGGGAGGGCGAGCGGGCGCAGTCGCAATTGAAGATCCCGCGGGTCGCAACAAATGATGGCAAAATGTCGCCCGGCTGATCATTCCCCACTGGTTTTTTGCCGATAGTACCTTTTATATCATTGCTGCTTATCCCCATCCCATCCCACGCATTTCCCCATCCCATCATCCATCATCCATCGTCACCACCACCACAACCACCACAACACTCACTCGCTAAACCGCCAAAACGTCGGTCGCTTTAATCTACGCAACCCAACAACAACCACAACAACAAGCCAAAATGCCTCGCCAAAGCCGTGGTTCCGCCCGCCCTTCCGTCCCCGCGCGCAAGCCCGTGGCTCCTACCAACCAGCAGCAGCACCGCCCTGCTTCCACCTACGCTCCTCCCACCGCTGCTCCCCATGCTCCTCCCGCTGCCGCCACGCCCGTCTCCCAGGGCCCTGGTCTCTTTGGTCAGATGGCTAGCACTGCTGCGTATGTTTTACTTTTCCTTCCCATGCCTCGCCCCTCCTCTCCGGCTTCCAAATCCCGTCGCAGACATATGCTAACAGAATATAAAACAGTGGTGTCGCCATCGGCTCCTCCATCGGCCACGCCATCGGCGGCATGTTCTCCGGCGGCGGTTCCTCCGCTGCCCCCGAGGCCGCCGCGCCCGTCCAGGCCCAGGCCGCCGCTGCCCAGAACTCGTCGTGGGGCAACAACTGCTCCGAGGCGACCAAGAGCTTCACCCAGTGCATGGATCAGCAGCAGGGCAACATGCAGATCTGCGGCTGGTATTTG
>RANZ01000580.1:0-20019 GCA_009805285.1 Neurospora terricola FGSC 1889 | reverse complement strand
TGCCGGGATGTTGCCGGCCGGCAGCGGGACCGGAGGGGATGACTGGAGGGGGAAGGGGCTCGCGGGCTGATGAGGATATTGATCCACGGGTAGCGGAAGCAGCGGCCGCCACGACGGCTGGCGCTGGCTCGAGCTCGGCGTTGACGAGGCGGGTGGTGATGTTGCCATCCTCTTCGTCACGTTCGTAGCGAACTTCCCACCGGGCGAGATTGCCGCGGCCGCCTTCGGATTGCTCCATCTCCGCCCACTCGTTCACCCGGTCGGGAGGGATGAAATCCACCCAGAGCTCCTTTCGATTCCGCTCATTAGGCCAAATCTTTCCGTGGAGAGCTACACGAACGCGCGAGGCAGCCGCGACGGAGGTAAAGCTGACAAAAGCGTGGGTGCGTATTTGATCGAGATAGAAATCCCGAATGGAGTCTGGATCCGGCAGGCTGCCCGGGGGCGCGGCGAGCTCTTCGAGATATTCACGAAGAATGTGAGGGCGGAGCGGTCTCATGAAGTTCTTGATGTATAGCGCTTCGGTGGCGGGGTGTTCGGAGGGAGCAACGTCTCGCTCGTCAACGTCCATATCGGCCTCGTACTTTACAGCGCTCCGGTCGTACGCTGCCCGGTCGGGGGATTCTGGTCTGCGGTCGGCCTCGATCTTTACACGGTCGCGAGACTCCTCATCTTGATCACGATAGCTTGAATCGCGTGGTTCGGAAGCTTCGCGGTGCTGTGGTTCTTCCTTCATCTCAGGAACCTGCTCCGAGTCGGCGGTCTGGGGGATCTCTGGGTGGATGGTTGCGTATGAAGTGTCTTTGCCGCCCTGCTCGTCATCGAGGGGTAGCACTGTTTCGCCAGGTTGACTTTCAAGCCCACTCATGCGTGTGTCTTCGTCTTCTTGCTCGGTAGGGCGCGCACGCTTCCTAGACGTTTCTTCCTCCGGAGGGGGGCTGCGAGATCTGCGCTTTCTGCTAGATGTATCGCTAGTGAGTTCAGGAGCCACGGGTGCAGATTCGGCAGATACGCTCTCTTCGACCTTCTCTTCCTTTTCTTCAGTTGTGTCGTCTTTGACCGCAGGAACATTGTTTGCTTCGGGCGCAGATTCTGCGGCGGACTCTCTTGTCGGCTCGTTTGATTCCTCTTGTTTGACGTCCGGTTCTGTTTGTGTGGCGTCTTGCGCAGTGGTTGACTTCTCTTCGGGAGCAACTGGCTCAGGAGCTAGGGAGGCAGAGGCAGCTTCGGGCTGAGGTTCTTGCGAAGGAGCTTTCATCGGCGCCGGGGCAGGGCTGCCGGAGCTCTTTGTGGTTTCATCTTCGGGTGCAGTCTCAACAGGCTGTGCGCTGGCGGCCTCTGCTTCCTGATCTTGTTCCGGTTCCTGTTCCTTGTCCTCCTCCTGCTCTGCCTCTCGGGGTGCGTCTCCTTCCTGCTGCGATGTCTGGGCCTCCTGGTCGTCGACAGTCAAGCGTTCGACGAGATCGGCCTTCTTACCGGCCTGAGATAGCCCGCGGCGCTTGAGCTCTTGACGTAGGTCAACGACTGTAAGCTTGCTCCAGTCAGTCGTCATGTTGACCGTCGATCCAATTGCAATTGGGGTGTGTTGTGGCTATTAGATATGACAGCGCAAGGTAAGCTTTGGGTGAAGTTGGCTGTCTTTGCGGTGTAGTGGATGAAGCCTGCGGCGAGCTTGGGACGGGACTTTTTTTTTTTTTGGGATTTCAAAGTCCGGGGCGCGTCGCGAATGGTCAAGAAAAGCAAGCAGCATTGGAGCCACCCACACCAGGGCACCCACTGTGGTCGGCACCCCAACGCTCGGACTCCCCACCGTCCCTAGGCGCAAAACGAGTGGTCGCCCCAACGGCAAACGGAGGACAGGGTGCCTTCAGCTCCCCTGTCACGCCCCATTACCTAAGCACTGCCCCACAGTACGTACATACCTCTTTAGCTTCTCTGCATCCACAACGGTGACGTCGGTCATGGATTTTCGAACAAAACAACAATGGTCTGTCTGAAATCACCATTCACTCTGCAATTGCATCGCTGTATCATGGTGTAAGCCCTCAAATTCTACATCACATTTACACCAATAAACCAATTGCAGCTGCTACATGTCTACAACTTCGTCAGGTGTTTCAATGTTCCTTGTGCGCTGACATGGGAGACCCTGAGACATTACTCGGCTGCATTGTCCAACCGTCCGAGCCAGGGATGAATTGAGCCTTCAAGATGTTGCTCAAACTGGAAGCATGTGTGGATAGACGACTCGTCGCTTCAAAAATATTCAAAACTCATCCTATCCCAGTCGTTGAGAGTTGGGCATCAGGATGGTGACACAAGCAGCTGCCTTAAGTCCCGTCAGCATCAATACTCGGAAGTATCGTTGTACCTGGCAGCGGGAAGGACAGGACACGAACCGAGCCGAGATGGAAGGAGCTACCAAATCGGCAGGCACACAGCCTTGTTAGTCGACCAGATGGAAGGAGAGGTCGAATGGGACCGCATCGATCGTGACTTCCCTATTGTCCAGGCAACCGACTGGGTGGCACCTTCTCATTGAACCGTGTTGACCACACCTCGACCAAAAAAAATCAGCCACTAGTCGGGTTGGGCGCCGACGTTGTCAAGTCAAAAGTTCCAACGGAGTCGTGAGGCTATCCTGTCATCACCGAACCAATTATAAATTTCGTCCCTACACCTCTCTTGACGTGCGGCGTTGAAGACATCTCATCGGGTGTTGGATGCGTGGTACCCAAGCTTTGGCCGCATAACATCGATGTAGATGCCGGCATTGCGGAAAGCTGTTTACCTCATGCTTATCTCTCCCCGACACTGTCACTGATCACTTCCTGGTTCCGTTCAGGTTGCCCGCCAAAAGCGCTCTTTCATCTAGACTGCAGCATTGTTCTCATTGTCCCGACTTCGAGACAAAGAAGACTCCAACTCCCAATCCGGACGGGACAGGAGGACCCCTCATCAAAGCCGACTAATCACAACTCGCCCATCCGCAAACACTCCAGCTGTCTCACGGCTCTGCACCCTGTCGAGCATCATCTTTCGAACAAAGAAATCAACTGCAAGAGCACTTGACCCTCACATCCCCACTTTGGATCGCTTCGATCACCCTTCGATTTTGACCTACGGTCTTCTCTTCACTTTCACCTCACCCAAGTTTCACATCTCATCAGAAAGTTCCGCGGAGCCTGGCGTTCTTTGAGCTTATCCCCATCATTCCTCCTTTTCTGTTCCGGTTCCCTCTTCTTTCTTCAACATGAAAACCTCACCTCGAAAGTCAGGAACCCAGCGCTATGCGCCCTACCAAACACGCGCAAGAAATATGCGACCTTCTGCGATGGCCACTCCCAGCCCCACTATCACCGACGCCGACGGTGATGTCGACATGTTTCTACTCCAAGCCCAGCTAGGTATCAGCTCGCCAAGCTTCACCGAATTCTATTATACACCGGACGATGACAGCAGCGCAAAACTGGAGCTTCGTGGAGGTTATGTTGCTCGTGGAAGACAGACTACCCCTCGGAGGAAGCCAAAGGATTTGGTTTACCCCACCATCGAGGTGGCCATATCGCCCTCCACCAAAGGATCCGAGACTGATGAGGCGGATTTCGATGAGGAAGACGAGTCCGAGAACGATTACGATGACGACAGCGCCGACGATGACGATATTGATGACAACCGGGGTTATCATAACGGCCACACCCAAAAGCCCAGCAAGCGCTTGACGCGTGAGACGTCTCGCAATCCGGCGTATAGCACCAACAGTAACTGGGACCAATATGAAGAAGTCCCTCGCCACCTTCAAGACTATGCTAAAGTCATAAAGCGTGTCTCTGGATACGAGGACTGGAATGAGGAGCAACGTCATCTCCACAAACTTATCTTTCTAAGAGGCCTTCACCCGGTGATGCCAGCTTCATGGCGATGGAGTTACAAGATGTGGGGTATCGCTGAGGGCAACCTCACTCATGTCTTCGCGCCGGAGGATAGCAGGAAGGAGGTTATTATCAAGGCCTATGGGAATGAACTTGCTGGTACGTATGCTACTCAAACTTCCATCTCTGTCTTCTACCAATTTATGCTGACTAGCTTGCTCTCCTGTAGCTTGTAAAGCACTCGAGTCGGTGTTCCTTTGCACCCAGCACATCTTGGACTTTGAGAGGCTTGGTCAGCGCGAACTGATGGGGCCATACACCGCAAAAACCATCAGCCGCTATTGGAAGTGGGCTTTGAAAGATGCGGGGCTGGACAAGTGCAAGTTTCCTCCGCTGCTTCTGGTGCTGGAGTATGAATACTCCGGCAGGAAAAACTTTGCCCAGGAGGTTTCTGATAGTGTGAGAAAGAGGGTAGAGGACGTTGCCCAGCGTTGGCGCGAGGTGCTCATGGACGAGGACACTGGGGAATACGTTGCGGAACCGCCTACCATCTTTGTTTTCACCGTGGTTCAACACACCCTCGTGCTGTCCACCTACGATGCCGCATCGCCAGAACAAGGCGTCGTACAGATTGAAGAAGTCAAGTTCAACGCGAGAGGGCTTTGGCTTTGGAATTCACTGACCGTCGCTATTGCCGTTCACATGGCTCGAGACACATTGATGAGGGCACGGAAATATGGATTCATTGGTGAAGTTCCACGCCGGAGAAGCAAGAAGGATCCTGATTTCTGAGATGACGGGCGGGCAAACGCATGGTTTGGCGTTGATGATATGGCGTTCAAGGCTTCCGCAATCTCAGTTTTTCACGTCTTCTCTCATGGACATCTCTTTGTAACGGAAGGATCTAATATGCTTGCTTCGAAGATACCCTGCTACGGTTGTTGCTGTTCTATCACACCCAGAATCTCTCTCTCTACAAATGCCTGCTTTGTGTTCTCGTGGGTTTGCAAGCAGTTCTCGGTTTTACTACGCGCAAAAACTTGGTCAAAAGTTCATGGTGCCGAGGAAGGTTGCCTTTCGATACTTCTACCAACTGATGGTTTGCTGGGGAAATATGGTGGGGCATTGTCTTAAGGGTTGTTGCCTATGTTTCCCTGTATGTTCGATGGGTTATTTCTTTCACAAGATTTGTTGAGGTACTATAATTTGCCCACAACTCTCCAAATGACGATTGGTGTTGATATGGAAAGCCTCGTTCAGTTCGGATTTTTACAGGAAGTTAGGTACCGACAAAGTGAGGGTCTGAACTCACGATACAAGTCTTCTGAAGTCTGAACATCGATGTTCACCAATGCACATGTAATATAAACTAGTCAACATAAGTGGTTGCTTAAACATAGCGCTATCTATACTGTGGATTCCCTCAATGATTCCACAAACCTCATCCTAGGTACATTACTAGGTAGTGCATCGGAACGAATTTTTCTTCGGAATTGCAGCACAAGACGTCAACAAATACGAAGCCAATCACCGTAATGCTGATTATGCGCCGTATTCCTAATCCTATCGGAAAAGATGCCGGTTGGTTGGGGGCCTTGATCACCGAGCCGAGGTGTTTTTAAGAACTGCGGAGGGTATCTGGGAACATCGTTGATGAAAAGCTCCATATCGATCAAGGCTCTAGGTAGATAGCGAACCGAATCACACTGGATAGTGGGCGGGAGGACCTTTGTTTCTCTACTGGTCAGTCAAGGTAGACAGAGTCATGACATGGCGTCAGGCCTTCGTTAGTGTACGTAGTTGAGTGCTGATCAACATCCATCAGATCACGGATCCGGATCCGGCCGAGCCACGATCCGCACGTGGTAGAAGTGGTGTCCGTTTCTCTGTCGACGAAGAAGCTTCCGGTCTCCGGATATCGAACGTTCGAAAACAATCCACATGGAGAGTGGAGTTCGGAGATGGTACCAAGTGGGCCGAAAGATAAACTGATCCGTGATGCGGAATTGATAAAAAGGCTTGGCATGTACTACGGCTGTAGACTACGGGTCCACAGAACCCCGATCATGGAATGATCTCCCTTTTTCGGGGCTATCGCTATCAGATCATCGGCTGCCGGGGGTGGATGAGGTGATCAGTGTACTATCGGTCAGAAGATGAGATCACGTCGCTCAGGGGATGAGTAAAAATAGACTGTTCTCTTTTCTCTGGACTGGGGTTGTAGTGTATTCGCAGTTAAGGAAGAGTGGCAGTCGGTTGAAGTAAAGAGAGTAAGCTTATAGTCGACGGAAGACTATAGTAATAATTTCAACTTCAGTGAGCTTTGAAGGGAGGTTGGATATCTCACAGACTCATGCCTAGTAGTGTATGGAAGATGAGTTGATGACGAGGTTAGCGAGCTCGTAACCCGGAAGCAAAAATCCTTTCCATCACATGAACGAAGAACACTGCTGTTTTACATAATATTGGCTGACCACCGTGAACTGTCGTGAACTGTCGTGGACTGTCGTGGACTGTCGTGGACTGTCCAATCTTGGTAAGGTTGTACGAGGAGATGTATGGTGTCTGGATGTATGCACGATAGGCCGATCAGGGGAGCGCCAAGGTTATCTGATTGAGGCGGTAGAGGCGGGAGTCTTCCCATCATCGACGGGATGCCTACCAAACTCCGAGCCCGACATTGGTACGTAGCACCGCGACTGTTCACATCGTACTGAGTCTGATCTCGTGGTCCGTAACATGAGTAAATGTCCGCGGTAGAGCAGGCTCAAATGGAAAGATATGATGTGTTTGATGGGGGTGATGGTTGCTTAAACCTGACGAGTTGGGAAAGAAACACCAATGTAAATAATAAGCGAGAGTTGACGGCGGCGCATTATGTAAAACTACAGAGTAAATTTGACCGGATTACAGACCCGTTCGCTGCGTTCCCGTACCCAAGGCACGCATCAAGGAACCCCGGTCATTCTCATCTAAGCCCTGTCTGCTGACATTGCGCGGGCTTTGATTGGCCAGATTGAGGGTGCTTTGTGGGTCACTTATTCCCTTACGGCATCTCCCCAAGTCAACCAGTGACACTGGGCCTTTCTCATCCTGTAGCCAGCCCAATTCCACGTCCCATGATCTCAAATCAGGTCTCCCGAACAAATACGGGTTTGATTTTTGTTGTGCAAAATCCTCTCTGTGTCGTTCTGTAAAATCAAACCACGTTGTTCTCGTGGCCCTCCTCCAGGCTAAGACACTTTCGAACCTCCCTCCCTTCCAGACGCGTTTGTCCTCGGCAACGACTAGCAACAACCCCTGGGTGAAGCCCTCTGCATATCCAACCATCTCTCAGCCCTTTGGTCGCCAGGATTATCCGTAGATCAGATAACAGATCTGTGGAGCAGTGGAGTAGTAATCAGAAGCACAACAGAGACTCTTGAGGCAAAGGGGGGAAGGATATGCAGACATTCGTCTGTCCACTCACCTAGAAGACGCAAAAAGACAGAAAAACGACAGAAAACCTCAAGACCAACCTTCGGCCCAGGCCCGCTCTCTTTTTTGCTTTGCCTTTTCTGTCCACTAGACTAACCCTTTTGCTCCATCTCCCCATCTGTCACCTCGGATCCCAACCGACTTCGCCATCCTCGTGCACTCTACTGGAGTACACAACCGTCCAGGTCTTGCCACCAACGCGAACCCGCTCGTACCACAACAGGACGCCCTGTCCAAGCCCTTTCTTCCAGCATAACCCACTCCTGATTCAGCGACACCCTGCTGCGGTCTGTAGCACCGGCTTTCTCTGGCCATTTTCCCCATCAGTCGTCTGTTTCGGACACTCAACACGTGCTGTTCTCCTGGTACAAGCGCTCTGTATGGGCCAAGTTCCCGCCTGATCGTTAGCGGATATTGCCCAGAGATTGGGGTGGCTTACTTGTCATCCAAGTACAACTCCAACAATCGATCTTGGCATGTGTTTGACCGCCGACCTCGATACCGTTTCCATCACTTGACGATCACGGAGCGACATCAAATCCAGCCTGCGCAACCTCGAGACTCCCGGCGACGTACAACATCCACTTTCTTTCGAGCAGGCTTTCAAACACTTTGTGCCCATCTTCAAGACGAATAACTAGCCTTCACCAAACATAGCGTTAGGTTGAGATCGAAGGACAAACACATCGAGAAGGGATGGCATTGCCGGATGACATTCGCCTTATGAACAACCAAACTTCCACCGAAAGTAACTTGGCACCCAGCCGTACGGCCCTTCCATCAAGGCCACCCCCAATGACCGAGAATAACGAGCCTCCGAAGCACGAGTCAACCGGGCCGGCGGACGAGGCTTCGTCCAAGTCCGAATCCGGGCCCTCGCCGAATTCAAAGAAAGCGGGGCATGCTGCACAGAGTCCATCTGGTCGCAAGAAGTCTCCAAAAACTCTACACTCCCAACCAGCACAATCTTCAACCGAGACCGTAGGGGTGGTAAACGTTGCAACGCTGGGACTTGTGCCTTCTGTTCAGGGTCATGCAGGTCAAGTCTGCAGGTATGGATATTCCTTTCCTAATGATCGAATCTGTAGCGCTAACGGCTGAGTAGCAATTGTGGTACAACACATACTCCTCTTTGGCGAAGATCACCTCAAGGAGCCATCATTTGCAATGCTTGCGGACTGTACCTAAAGGCGCGTAACGCGGCTCGCCCCGCCAACATAAGGCGCCCTCCCAGTGTGATGGCGAGCAATGTTAGGCAGGCCCCGACCAAGTTGTCCCCCAAAGCAACTGCACCGTTATTGCCGAGCAACCCGGGAGCAACATATGTGGCGGCCGATCAGACGCCGTCAGGATCGTGCCCTGGAGGCGGAAGATGCAACGGCACAGGTGGTGCGGAGGGGTGTGGTGGTTGCCCCGCATACAACAACCGCGTTTCCAAGAGTGCCAGTCTCAACGTGCTGAAATGCCAGGGCGCAGCAGCCGCGTCTTCCAAGAAACCTCAAGCAGCAGAGGGCAGCGGGGAAGAACCGACCGAGGTGGATATCACCGCCTTACACGTACAATCGCAAAACACTACCGTTGTCATTGCTTGCCAAAACTGCGGCACTACCATTACTCCGCTCTGGCGAAGGGATGAAGCCGGTCATACCATTTGCAATGCGTGTGGTAAGTGCATGAATTTACTGTCCGGACAACCATGAATGGGATGAAATATGCTAACTCGACTGAAGGTCTCTATTACAAGTTGCACGGTGTGCATCGGCCAGTGACCATGAAAAAGGCAATAATCAAACGGAGAAAACGTGTTATTCCTGCCGCCGGAGGTGATGCGGAGAATGAGCCAAGTGAGGCTCCAGATTCACCACCCCCGGCACCGGAACCTCCGATGGAGAAGGGTACGGTCAACGAAGATGGATCTGTTAATCTCGGAATCCGTCGACGTCCAGTACGACCATTGACCCTCGTGCCTGAGGATGAATTGCGACGAAACAGACAGGCCTCACCGCTGTCTTCAGCCGACTTGGGACAGTATCACTCATCCCATATAAATCAACCACACCACGGAGCCCATGAATCTCTCACTTATGAGAATCGGCTGGCCCCAATTCATTCATTGGCGCTCCCGGTTGATCGACAATCGTCCCTATCACCAGCATCATTCCTGTCCCCATCAAGGAAGCGGTCGATATCCGCTGTGGAGAACGAATCTTCGACTCATAATGACAATGAAAGTCATAAGCGTCTGTCATCCATCAAATCCATTCTCAATCCCGTACCGAGTTCTGAGATGAATCGAGAGGCTTCGCCAGCGGACCAGTTACGGATGCAACAGCCCTCCCGGTCCCCAGCCATGAGCAGCCTGACTCCAGCACCCAGTCCAGGGTCGTTCTCAAACAATACGGTCATTGGGACTCCAACCTCAGCTCCGACCATGCGGAGCGGTTCAAGGGATCCTTTAAGCGATAGCGAGCGGATCAAGGCAGAGCGAAGGGCAGCGTTGGAGCGCGAGGCCGAAATGATGAGAGAGTTGCTGGCCGCAAAGGAAAGGGAGCTTGCCGAATTGGGTTATGACTGATATGCGGAGGTTGAAAAGAAGGCATTCTGTGATTTTTAGGGTACATATGGAGTTATTTGGGAAAGCATACCCTTTGCGTTTTGATTGCTGCATAGATAGATAGCAACGGATGGCATAGTCTTTCTGAGGAAAGCCCAATATCACTTGAACACAAAGAACTTGTGTTATAGAATACGCATGGTAGTTTTGTGTCTATTCGTCGATGTCCAGTGGGTTTGGTTTCTGTGGTAAAAGCCGTCTCATCGCCGTACCCCTTAACTGCATCCCCTATTTGCAACACCCTGCTATGGTGAAGCTTAGGTAATGCGGCAATTGAAGTTTCAGAGTTGACGGAAAGCCCCTGCCTTGACAGGCCGCAGGCGTGACAAGGGCCGCGCGCACGCTACGTCAGCGTCGTAGGACGTTGCCGCGCGTTTGGGGCCGGTTTAGTGGACGATGTACCCCGGCTCAGGCGCATTTAGGGACCACCCGACCGCCCGTCCTATGAGGCTGTGACCGGCCGCCAACCTCCACTGACAGCTTCCTGACCTCGAGCTTCGATTGTTCCAGGCAACATTTTTACACAGTCCTTACAACATCTTCCATCGCGACGTCGAATATCACCTCCACGTCGTCACATATATATCTACAATCGCGCAACTGTCCGACACTCGATCCGAATCGATTGCTAGACTGCCCCACACTCACCAGATCGCACCCTTTTCCTCCGACATTCTATCAACCCTTGCGACGCATTCGTTTTACAATACCACAACGCCAGGATGGATCTCTCTGACTCTTTGTACGTTTACAATCCCGCCCACCCGTGCGACAGTGGATGAAGCCCGAGAAAGTCATGAAGACGGCGATCAAGGCCGCTGGTCCCCAATGCTTCGCGAATCCAAGCACCCATTCAAGGTCCAGAGCTACTGCTAACATGATATCCCTCTCTTTAGTCGCATCGTCAACCTCGCGGTTGCGGTGCTCATGATTCTGGGCGGTGTCTCCCAGTTCTTCCCTCTCGGAATGTACGTTCCCTCCTTTTGCGCCCGTTGACAAGCCAACAACTACACGGAATTCAATGCGATTCACTCTGCTCGAGCGGATACCTTGGATGGCAATTTTTTGGCGGCCGGCGGACTTGATCAAGGTTTTGGAGTCTGGTTACCCTCCGCCTGCCAATGCGCGTCTGCCTACGTCTGAGAGGGGGGTCATATACTTGGCCTGAACCTTGCGCGGGTTGATAGAAACCGTATGGGACGTGAAACTGACGGGATCACTGTTGACAGTCAACCAATCATCCTCGGGTGCTACACGATCCTTTTCGGTGTCTGTAAGTGATCGCAATATCCTTTGACAGCAACTTTTAATGGTTTCCAAAACGCTAACAACTGTTCTTACAGCCACCGGTCTCCTGGAGTTCCAGATCCCCCACCAGGTCCAGCGCTATGCCTCGTTCATGTTCTCGTTCCTCGGTCGTGGTGTCTGTACGTTATTGTCCCCCTCTTCCTTCTCCTGCTGCTGCTGTTGCTGAGATAGTGTGGCTAATCGTCGTTCTACTCCCTGTACAGTTTACATCTTCGTCGGCTGCATCATTCCCCACGGACACTGGGCCACCATTATTATCGGTTCCATCATCTTCCTTGTTGGCGTCGCCTATGTCGCTCTCGAATTCGTGCCCTCGATTGAGCCCCCTGCGAACATGCGCGAAGCGGATGCGGGCTGGGGTGCTGAGCAGGTGTAATCTCGATACACGCTACGGATTGAGAAGTGAGCTTTGCCGAGGGTTGGTTATGCGAGGGTCTGAAAAGGCATCGATGGCTGCCCTGGGTGCCGGGAACAACGTCACGTTGACCCAAGTGAGATGATTGGGGCGCGAGAGGAGTGGGAGGATTGTCTGTTCGACAGCTTCAGGAGCGCTGTCGGTGATATACTGGTGTCGAGATGTTGAGGGACGGTGTGCTCCAGGTTGAATGGAGCACAAGTGAAGGGGTACGTGTTGGCTTGCTGTAAAGAGCACCCAATGGTGAAAACGAAGATCTCAACGATTTTTAGCATACACATTAGATTGAGGGCAGTAATTGTGCTGCGAAACCCACAATTTTGGACACGACTATCCCGTGACTTTAAGGCCTCTATAGATATGCAGTGACTCCGAGAATGGCGTAGTTTGAACTTTGAAGTTCGTGATCGTAGCCGTCCACCACCAACTGGGTCCAACGTGGCTGGAAATACATCCGGGTCACCCCCTTTTCTCCAGTGTTGGTTGTCCTAGCAACTGTGTTGTCTTCAATTGTATCCGACATCGGTGCAGCATAGCAGGGTTAGGGTCCATGCAGGCATGCGATAAGCTTCTTATCGATCCAAAACCTTGAGGGCTGCATTACAAAATTTTGAGCTCAACGGCCTGAGTGACCTCAAAGTCAACCACATATCACAAGGTAAGGACCCCCGTGAACACGATTTTTTGTGAAATTTGTGACTAACAATTCAAGGAAGGATCATCTTTATCGAGCCATCCAATTACCACATTCAAGATGGGCAAGAAGAGATCAAGAGAGGAAGCCCAGAAGGAGGTCGTCCAGAACGACCCCACAGTCGACAAGATGGATGAGGATAGTGACAGCTCAGACTCGGATGAGGTGAGTTACCTTACCTTAGTGAACCCGGCCCGGTGGTTAAACCAACCATTGCACACCTCGTCGAAACTCTCTCTCTGGATGAATCAAATTACTAACACAGGATGCTTGGGAATAAAAAAGGACATGGACATCATCAACGTGGACTTTGAGCTGTTCAACTACGACAAGGACATCGACTTCCACGCCGTCAAGACGCTTCTCCGCCAGCTTTTTGATGCGGACGCCCAGCTCTTCGACCTTTCGGGACTCAGCGACATGATCATCGAGCAGAACACCATCGGCTCGACGTGCAAGGTGGACGACAAGGCCAACGACGCCTACGCCTTCCTGACCGTGCTCAACGCGTGGGAGCACCGCGAGAAGAAGCCGGTCGCGCAGCTGATCGAGTACCTGTCCGACAAGGCCACCAAGGCCACCGCCGCTTCTGGGGACCTGGCCGCCCTTCCAGAGCTGTTCACTTCCGGCAAAGCCCAAGTGGGCATCGTCCTCTCGGAGCGCCTCATCAACATGCCGGCCGAGGTGATCCCGCCCATGTGGAACATGATGATCGAGGAGATCGCGGACGCCGTCGACGACAAGGAGCCGTACGAGTTCACGCACTACCTGGTGGTGTCGCGCGCGTACGTCGAGGTCGAGTCGAGCCTGGACCAGGAGGAGCAGAAGCGCAAGCGGGCCCGCGATGAGAAGGGCTTGCAGTACTTCCACCCCGAGGACGAGGAGATGCGCAAGCATGCTGTCGGTGCGGGAACCTACACTTTTACCAAGGAGGGTGACTCGGCCGACAGCAAGCGCGCGTTCCAGGAGCTGGGCGTCAAGTCACAGGGCTTCATGATGCTGATCGAGGCGGGCAAGTTTAAGACGGCTGTTACGGCTATTGGGGATTACATTGGCGCGGCCAACTAATTTACTGTAATGGATTGCGAAAGTTGGAAGGAAGCCCGGGGAAAAGGGGAACACGAAAGAGAAATGGAATGTTAACGCATCGTCAGTTCCTGCCTGCAGTGCTGTGGATTTTGTTGTTCTTCTATTAACCGCCGCTTACTGGTGTGCTTTGATTTGCGCCGATTGTTCCTTGTATCATGGCTATTGGGCGGACGTCGGCTCCAGTCTCTGCATGAGGTACTCGACCTCGACCACCTTGGTGAGAGGAATCACGAACTCCTCGTACATAGCGACGACAGCCTCGACGTTGATCTTGCGCTGGCTCTCCGCCTCGGAGGCGCCTATTGACGGGTCGGTACCGTAGGTCTCCGCCTTGAGCTTCAGTCTCTCCAGCACCTTCTTCTCGACAGCCTTGTTGGTGATAGCCTCCCCAATGGCTTCGCGATCGCCGGCCTTAATATACTTTGTGAACTTTTCCGTCTCAGACTGGAACTTGGATTCGGCAACAAATTTGCCGAAGTGAATGCGCCGGGAGATGGCCTGCAGGCAGGCGATGTCGCAGGTAGCAGAGGAACCGTAGTTCTCCTTGTTAACACCACGGTCCTCACGGCCAAAGTCGGGGCACACGCTGGGAAGGAATTTTTGCGTATAGAACTCCTTGATCTTGTCGTTGACGTTGACGTTGTTGGGGTGGAGGATCTGGGGGTAGTCGATCGACTCGAGGATGGGCTTCTGCACGGCGTCGGGGAAGAAGGGGTATTCGTCGGGCGACTCGTAGCGGCGCATGAGGGACTGGAGACGCTCCTGCTGCCAGAGGTACCAGTCCATCAAGCTGAGGTCGGTGTCGGGGAGCGGGACGGCGGCAGGGATGTAAATGTTCTTGTTAAGGGGGAACTGAACACGCTCGATCAGATGGAAGATGATGGTGTCCTCTAGACGACTGTTCAATACACATGTTAGTTGGCATGGATTCCAGAATTGTCGGGGTAATCGTTCCGTGCTTGGACTCTCTTGACTCACATCAGCTGGTAGCGAATGCGCGAAAGATCAAGCGCCTTGTCGACGTCAGACAGGTCGATGATAGCGTCCATCTTGAAAGCCGAGTGGTCGCGGTAGACGAAATACCACGTTGGAAGAAAGATCTGGGTTGTATGTGCAAGTACGATATCAATTGACACAGAAGACAAGAGGCAGTTGTTGGGTACGATGAGCGTAAGTCCCTCCTGAGGACCCTCAATCGGGAAAGTTGGGACCAAACAATCGCAACTTCGACATCGGAGGACAATCGGATTCCACGTTGCAAAGGCCCCGTTAAAATTTTGGGTACGAGTATGACGCACCAACACAGCGGATCCGGTACCCCCTTGGCCTTCAGCGTTTCTCTCGGCAGACACCGGATCCCTGCTCTGACACCCCCTTCTGAATGGAGCCAAGCCCGAATTGGCGCGGCGTCTGCGTGCGGGGAGCCAAGGGGTGTGAGGGGAAAATGGACATTGAGGGCGGGGGGCGCGTCTTCGGCTGGTCGGTTCGTGGGTGTGGAAATCCACATCCACACGCTGCGACCAGCCTGTTGCCAGCCGCAGAGGCCGACCACCGAGCACCGAGTGTGTTCAGAGGGTACCTTCCCAAGTGAGGTGCTTGTGGGCGTCATGGTGGTAACTGTTAACAGCCCAGCTAAAGTGATTCCTGCCACGGCGTTTTGCCAGGTTCACACAACAAATTTGTGCAGCACCCACGCAAGAGCTTAGAGCGAGGTACCTTACCTTAACCTCTACACCATCCATCCCATCGCAACCTGAATTGATTCAGCCTGCCGTAGTTACATGCTGCTGCCACGGGCTCTGGCATTGACAACATCGCGTCGGCATCGCTACCACTAGCCGCAGCTGCGCTCGATCCCCGGTTGTGCGGTTTTGCAGCGACAGTAGCGCTCGCAGGATTTTCTCGCGTCGTCGTCCAAGTGTCCTGCTTCTATTCGACCTCTCCGCGCTTTAGTAGTTCGTCGGGCGGCAACAACCTCTTGGGCATTTATTCGAACCTCTATCGATTGGGTAGCAGCCTTCCAGTGCCAACGGATGGCCAACTCCGACCAGAACCGTGATGCGTTCCCCGACGATGTGTCGATTGATGACGATACCTCCGTAATCTCTGTGAGCTCTCCTCACCTTCGTCTCCCAGACTCTTTCAACCACCATGACCCGCTTCTGCCTCTCTTGAATCCTTTTCGCATTGCGCCTGGCGCAGCCCAAGAGTCCCAGACTAATGAAAGATGGGTGAACTGCAACAGACACGGGGTCTCGAGGCCTTCGGTCGCAAAGTGACGACAACAGCAAGTCATTTGATCGGCCCCATTACCGACCCGACCTCTCATCCTCACTACCAAACCGCCATGACCGAGATACACAAGCAGCTCCAGAAGCCCACGCTTCAACGGAGCGTCTTTGCTATTGCGCGTACTACGCCCACCGATTTAGTGCGCTCCAAGCTGTCGTCAAAGGAAATTCAATCTCGAGCACTGGCCTACGTGCCCGATGAGCTTCTCAGAAACATCCCTGCCAGCTCCAACTCATACTCGTTATTCCAGGGCTTTCAGGCCAGTTTTCCCGACTTTACCGATGATGGAAAGAAGCACAAGCGACGGGTTTCTCGGGGGAGGAAGATGCTCGATGAGCGCCCTGTGGAACCAGGAAGCCCACACGCGGTACAGAGGCTAAAGAAGGACAAGGCGTCAATGATGCACCAGCTTGAAATGCTTGGTGTTCGGAAGAATATGGCCAGCAGCGAGATCCGTGAGATTGATAACAAGATCGCCAATCTGCACGGCATGCGCAAGATCATTCTCGACAGGTTGGCTAATCTTGAAAAAGAGGAGGCAGTATTAGAGCATGACAGTAAGTGTTTCTGCTGTGAATATTTGGACCTCTTACTAACCGCAAGTTGCAGTCATGGATGTTGAGAGCAGGTTGGATGAAGCTCAAGAACTTGCTGATGAGGCGGAATCGTTGGCTATGGCGACACCGAACAAGTCCGAGGAGGATCTATCAAGAACTGAAGAAGGATTCATGTCGCAATCCATCTACGAGAAATTACCAGCTGCCAACACTCCTCCGGGCAAGAAGAAGCCTCGCAACCACCGCAAGAAGACACTCCCGATTCTCCACGAACATTTCGAACCAGGCACCATGATCCGCTCGATGCGCGCGCACCAGGATAACATTACGGCTCTCGACTTCGATGCTCCTTTTGGTCTTATGGTTTCGGCTGCTATGGATGACTCGGTTCGTGTCTGGGATTTGAACGCGGGACGCTGCATCGGTACTCTTGAAGGTCATACGGCATCTGTGCGCACTCTTCAAGTCGAAGATAACTTCTTGGCTACTGGTTCAATGGATGCGACAATCAAGTTGTGGGACCTCAGCAAGGCTCATTACGATCCCCAAGGTAGCCAGGAGGTCGATGAGGAGGACGAGGACCTTGCCTTTGTGAATCCGGATGATCACGCAGTCGACCCACCTGCCGGAAGCATGGCTGATTGCCCTCTTTTCACTCTGGAGGCCCATCTGGACGAGATTACCGCTTTGCATTTCAGGGGAGATGTGCTCGTTTCTGGCTCCGCCGACAAGACGCTTCGTCAGTGGGATCTCACCAAGGGTCGTTGCGTGCAAACGTTGGACGTGATGTGGGCTGCCGCCCAGGCCACCGCTATGGGTAGCAGTGACGGTCCCTGGAGGCAGACAAGCCGCTCTGCCGACGGATCTGCAGACTTCGTTGGTGCCCTGCAGGTCTTTGAGTCTGCTCTGGCTTGCGGTACTGCTGATGGTATGGTTAGACTCTGGGATCTGAGAAGCGGGCAGGTTCACCGTAGCCTGGTTGGACATACTGGCCCAGTTACGTGCCTCCAGTTTGACGACGTTCATCTCGTTACTGGCAGCTTGGACAGGAGTATTCGTGTAAGCAACCTCCTCATTCAACTCTGACACCACGAAACGAACTGGCACTGACATTGCTTTTCATTACAGATTTGGGATCTTCGCACTGGATCAATCTTCGACGCTTACGCATATGATCACCCTATTACCAGCATGATGTTTGACACTCGCCGGATTGTTTGCGCTGCTGGTGAGGATGTGGTTAAGGTATACGATAAGGTTGAGGGACGGCACTGGGACTGCGGCGCCGGCATCACTGAGGCCGAGAAGGCCAAGTCCCCTGCCATTGTCGAACGCGTGCGCATCAGGGACGGCTACATGGTTGAGGGCCGTCAAGACGGTGTCGTCGGCGTCTGGACATGCTAAAAGCGAGATGAATGGGGGCTATGCATTGCTTGTACAAATACGACATAACACGACACGACTTGAACGGGACTGGAGCAAAAGGGGCGGCCACGTTTATTGGTTTACATGATTTTATGAAGAGGACTCGTTTAGCGATAAAATGAAGTCAATGTTAGGGTTGTTTGGATACCTTGGGTATGTATGAGTGTATGTTCGTCTCCAACGCCACAGTTGTCTAGAAGGCAATACACCAGCTACACTTATCTTGGTGTACTTCACCGGTGCAAAACCGAGTCGATCGACGGCTGAGTCATGCAAGTCCGCCATTTATAGGTCTCTGAGCCGTGCACGAATTATCCCCAACAGAACCAACCTGAAGCATCAAGCCCATTGAAAGAAAGGAGAACGAGCCTGGGCGCAAGCGGGGATCATCTCCAATGCGGAAGTCATGAAATCATCGGAGCAGCGTCCGAAGAGGGGTAAAGGTTGCTTGTTTACACTGGCCTCATGTTCGCTTCCAGTCGTTCCACCGAGACGGCCTTAAGGGTTATCTCCAGTCGGACTTATAAATCAACGATCTCTGTAGAAAGTGATGGCACAAGATCGAGATCGCGAAAGGATCCTCTGATCGTTCGGGGAGTTTGCAAACCCGTTTCCGCTCCCCATGGACGGCGCCGCGGCGACCGTGGCATGGCCCACCTTGGGTTCGAACCCCACTTGCCTACATGGTGACGGCACGCAGTACACGGACTCGAGAGATCGAAACCATCACCTTCGTTCATCTCGGGTGCCCGAAGCATTTCTAGTCCGTCTTGTTGATTCCAGCTTGCGTACCTGGTATCCCACCGTGGCAGAACGTAGAGAGAGATCCCCGCTTCAGCTTGCCCATTGCCTTAAAGCCGATCCCACGGTCCCACCTGTGTACTTGCTCTGGGCTAGCCCGCCGCCGTGATCTCTGCCTACAGTATCTCTGCCTATCGACTTACACAGAAGGAAAGAACGACCCTCCGGTCTACCTCGTTTTTCTCGTACATGTACTTGAGCCCGATCTGGACTCAGTTACATATAAGCTTCCTTCCGTCCCTCGTCCCTTCCCTCGTGAGCCTCGTTTGTGTCGAACAAGTCCTCTCCCGTCTTTCATCTCAGTCTTCCTTCGGTTTTCATCCAACCTCACCTAAATAACCTTACCTTTGACTCAAAATGGCCCTCCCAATGGCACCTCCCCCAAAGGGGCCCCTCGGCCGCTACCGCCTGCTGTCCCCTACTGCATCCGTCCGCGTCAGTCCGCTTTGTCTGGGGTCGATGAACTTTGGTGATGCTTGGTAGGTTTTCTACATCGGCTTTTGTGCTGTTAACCAATTCGTGATATTGTTTGATTACTAACTTGCGGAATTACTACTATGCAGGCAAGATTATATGGGAGAGTGCAATCAAGAGACTACGGAGAGCATCTTGGACTTTTACTATGAGAACGGAGGTATGATGGAGACTCCTATGACTTATGGCCCAAGGAAATGTCTGATATTGAAGCTGACTCGGTCATGTTTGGTGATGTGTAGGCAACTTCATTGATACTGCCAATAACTACCAGAAGGAGGAATCTGAGAAATGGATTGGGGAGTGGATGAAGAAGCGTGGGATTCGGGATCAACTTGGTAAGTTGCTGATTAGCTAAACTCTCTGAAAGCCCTTTGAGCAGACATCAAACACATATGTTACCGCTAAGCAGATACTAATCGTCTTCCTAGTCATCGCAACCAAGTTCACCACCAACTTCAGGGCTGGTTATGGTGAAACAGAAATCATGGCCAACTTCGGAGGCAACGGTACCAAGAGCATGCGGACCTCAGTCGAGGCCAGTTTGAAGAAGCTCCAGACGGACTACATCGACCTCGTACGTTCTTCCTGCTTCCAAACATCACACACAGACCTGCTAACATGACCATTGTACAGCTCTACGTCCACTGGTGGGACTTCACCACCTCCATCCCCGAGCTGATGCTGTCCCTCAACCAGCTCGTGACCAGCGGCAAGGTTCTCTACTTGGGTGTTAGCGACACCCCGGCTTGGGTGGTCAGCAAAGCCAACCAGTACGCGCGCGACCACGCACTCCGGCAGTTCTCCGTTTACCAAGGCCGGTGGTCCGCCGCCTCGCGCGACTTTGAGCGGGACATCATCCCCATGTGCCGGGACGAGGGCATGGGGCTCGCGCCCTGGGGCGCCACCAAGGCCGGTGGTCCGCCGCCTCGCGCGACTTTGAGCGGGACATCATCCCCATGTGCCGGGACGAGGGCATGGGGCTCGCGCCCTGGGGCGCC
>RANZ01000579.1:0-20031 GCA_009805285.1 Neurospora terricola FGSC 1889 | reverse complement strand
TATTTATAGATAATTAAAATTATCTAATAATTATAAGAAAATTTCGACGAAGTTAATTTAAATTTCGCCGTTAGAAGGATTTTAATCGTTAGATATTTTATTTATATAATTGAAATAATTAAATAAATAATTAAATAAAARTARGGGAYACTTTACTRTATTATTTCCTACGACGATTACGCCCGCAAAGTTTTAAATATTTACTCAGTATTTTATGGTCGATACTARTATCGYTAGRAGTCCTTAATTYRAAGTTAGCAATTATATAATTCGCTGAAAAGTAAAGTCGCGAAGACTARRTTATTACRATARCTCTTACTAAAYTTARTTWAMCCGAAATTATTTATTGCGTTTTAATACGAAGGTTAGGTATAATAAAGTATTACGGGGCGCGAGCAAGTATTAAAGTTAAATTTTAATTATTATACGAAGAATAGGAAGAGAATCCTATACGCGTACGAGAATTATATAGGGTATAGGGTAGTGGGTCTATAMKTATAGACCCACCTAGAGCCACCATATTATATGACGATAGTCTAGCTAGTTTAGATTGGCGAATATGCTGCAGCCAAATAGCTATACCTAGCTAGCTACACTAAATGTAGTATATGTGTATGTATACTTATATATAGGAACAGGGTAGTAATGCCTGTAATAAGAGGTAATTATAAAGCTTATAGCTTAAATAAGCGACGAAAAGAATAATTTACTCGTAAAGAAGAGGGTGGTCAAAATATATAATTTAGAACGAGGTATAGCGATTAATTAAATATCTTATAAAGAAATCTATGAATGAATTTAATTGTAAGGCACTTTAATAAAGTATATTTTAATGATCTACTAAAATTATATTAACGAGCTCATTTAGGAATAGCTATAATTTTATTATTCAATTATAATTCCCGAAAAGAAATAATAAATTATTGCTTACTTGATCTATAACTATCGTCCTATTTTTCCTTCTTTCTTTCTTCTTATCCCGTTCTATTAGAATAATTGTCTAATTAGGTTTATTAAGGCAAATGATTATTCYTCTAATTAATTTATATAATTAKTTATTTTCTAATCTTCCTATAATCCCTAATTAATATTAGCTAATTAGGTCCTTCCAATCTTGTAACYATATCCCTAATCTGAACGCACTATAGAAAAAATTGAAAAAATCATCGCAAATAAAGATAAGGCATACCACCCCAAATCACCAAAGAGTCTCCCTCTCCGTATTACTCTCATCTCCTCCAACAACACCGTCTCCCTATCGTTTTCGTCTCCTCTAACGACAACACTATTTCCTCTACGTCTTTCGTATTACCCTCCTCTCGTAGGCACGCTAGAAGAGTCCCTATCGCTTACGTCTCCTCTTTTCGCAATACTCTTCTTCTATTGACGCCTATTACACTCTTTCGCCTACGATCAACCCAAATCTTAACCGCTACTGCCCAGACCCCCATCCTTCTCGACAATAGTACTAGTTATTCCCTAAAAAGCACCCTATCAGCTCAGCAAATAGTTATCCCTGCTATTGAACTGTTACGGAAACTATACGTAGAAGGACTCGCCTTTTACATTATAGGTTCGCCTACTCTTCGCTGCTATTTCTAATAGTAAAATATTTTCTTCTAGAATTCGTTTCTACGGTTGACGATAGGGTAGTCCTTTTAACACCTCAATTACGGTCTCAGTAATAAGGAGGAGGAGGAAGAGGAGAGAGGGGAGGTAGGAGTAGAAGCTCGGCTCTACTCTATTAGTTTAAAGAGCGAAGTAGTTATACGGGATAAGGATAAATATCGTTAGGGTTTATAGTCTAGTAGGGGCCTAAATGGTTACGACAATAGTAGCTGAGGAAAGGAACTCTCAAATTGAATAGTACCCTATTAAGGGCAACCCTAATAATACTATAGGTAGGAGAGAGCTATTACAGTTTAAAAGGAAGAGCCGATCTAGATAGTTAGGAGGGTGAAGTTTTTATAGGGGTGATACTAATTTATTGCTTTATAGTTGATAAAATAAGACCTTTTCCTATACTTCCTATTGCGTAGCTATTTAGTACCTACTATAAAACGCAACCGTAGGAGGTTAGTAAGCGTAAATATTTCGTAGGTATAAAAATTATTATGGCCGCTTTTAGCGAGAGGTATAATAAGGTTACTTAATAGCAACTACTATTAGTAAGAGAAGTAGAGCGATACAAAATATTAGGTAATAGTTATAATTCTGACCGTTTACCAGTATATATAGATTTACTACTTTGCGGAAGAGGATTCCCGGATAGGCATAATCTAGATATATTCCCTAATTTAATCTTAGTACCCTTGGCCTTTAGGGTGTAACTCTATAAGGGTAACAGTGGGCGCGTTCGTTATTGACTCAGGTAGTAGGTAGGTAGTTGTACAGTATTTATTTGAGGGCTTAATATAAATACTTTTTTTGGTATTATTGATTCTTCCCCGTACAGTAGGCGTTTAGTTGGGTACGACTAGCGGACTCAATAGTTTTCGCTATTTTTCTTATAATTAGTTGCGACTTTTGTGCGGTGGAGCACCTAGCTCTCTTTGGGGGAGTAGGGGGGTAATATTATAGGGCTAGAGCCCAGGGGTTAGACTTGGCTAATACCAAGTCCCTGAACTACCTACGAAGTCTCTGGTCCGGAGGCTCCGGCCTTGGCGACGCTCCGTACAAAACCCTTTCATAACTGCGCCTTCTGCGCAATCTTCTCCTTTCCTCTTTATCAAATATAACCTTTTCAACCTTACATGACTGCTCGCTGTGCAATACTCTGGCAGACCCATTATAGTAGGGTAATAGTGTAAATAGACCTTAGTCCTTCTCTAAATTTTGAACTTTGATGAGTTAGAGTAGGGTAATAGTGTAAATGGATCCGCCTCCTCAAAAAAAAAGAGAGAGGAAGAGAGAAAGAAAAGAGGAAAGAATGGGAGAAAGAAAAAAGAAGGGAGAAAAAAAATGAAGTTTGGGAAGGTTGAAGCGGAGGTTTTAAAGCTTAGCGTTTGATAGGTGTGAGTATTGAACGTTGTAAGTGCTTTGGAGGCGTTGGTATAAAATGGCCGATACTTGGCTATAGTTGAAAGCTCGGACTAGTTTTATATCCGACCTAAGTCGCACTTGGGCCACCGTAGCTCTTTCAGTTGGGCCCAGTTGGTGCTCCGAGCCGTAGCGTGCTCGTTCATTGCTCAGGTCTTTGCAGGTCCATCCTTCGACGCCCGAGGATCTTCGCTTCGACTCGACTCCATCTCCATCTCGTCATGCAAACGAAACCTGCGAATAGCTGCACCACCATCACCATATCCGAGTCCTAACAATCACGACAACAACACTCACAAAAGCCAATTGACAGCATGGTGCACCACCACACTGAAGGGGTCATCAACCCCCTCCGACCGTACTACATCCCGCCCACCATCGGCGAGCCCGCAGTCGAGCCCATGACGGCACCCGGTCCCCATGCCTTCACCCAGGGAAATGCGACCGACAACTATGCCTCCAAGGCGCGAACCATCTTCTCCGACATCGACATCGACTACAAGGAGTACCTGACGGACCAATCGCCCTCAGTCATGTCGACAGTCAAGGAAGTTCTCGACGAGCTGCTATGGAAGTACATGTCCGTCTTCATGGCCCAGCCCTTCGAGGTGGCCAAGACCATCATGCAGGTCCGGGCCCAGGACGACTTGGGAGGGCTTGAGGCTCTCGCGGTAGAGCAGGCCAAGCAGAAGGCGGCGACGAACCAAAAGATTCGCATGTATGATGAGGTATGTCCATTGGCAAGGGTTATGGAAGGTCACGCGAGCAACATGAAGAGCCCGGCTAACAATGTAAACTATCAGGACACCCCCTCCCCCTACGACTCCGACTCCGACCAAGATGAAATGGCCTCCTTCTTCACGGCCAAGGCCCCCCACCGACCAGCATCGCCATCCCAAAGTCGCTCAGGAAGACCGAGAGATCCGAGCCCCGGCGCATCGACGCGCACTCCCAGCAAACAAGTCCCAGAACACCAACTTACAATTCGCACGCCCAATTCGGTGCTCGAGGTGATTGCGCAGCTATGGCAGAAAGAAGGAGCATGGGGTGTGTGGAAGGGGACCAATGCGACTTTCATCTACTCGGTTCTGCAGTCTCTGCTAGAGAACTGGTCGCGAAGTTTGCTTAGCGCACTCTTCAACGTCCCGGATCTAGGCGTACGAGGCGACCTAGATCGGCTAGTCGACATTGCGTCGCCATACCCATGGGCATCACTCTTTGTCGCCGGCGCTGCTGCCGCCATCACCGGGTTGATCCTCTCTCCCTTGGACTTGGTCCGCACACGGTATGTTTCCCTCTCCTGCATTACGCTATTGCGAATAACCACAGACTAACAACGTGTGTCCAGCCTCGTCCTAACCTCCGTCTCCCGCGGCTCCCGCCGCACCCTCTCCACCCTCCGCGCCCTGCCCTCCTACCTCTGCCCCGCCGCCCTCTTCATCCCCACCGTCCTGCACTCCCTTATCCACCCGGTCCTCATGCTCTCCACGCCCCTCGTCCTCCGCTCGCGCTTCATGATCGACCGCGAAGTCTCGCCCGTGGCCTTCTCCATCGCCAAATTCTGCTCCTCCACCGTCGCTTTGTTCATCAAGCTGCCCCTCGAGACCGTCCTGCGTCGCGGCCAGGCGGCCGTCCTTAGCTCGCCGCAGTACGTGGCTGCGCTGGAGCCCAAGGTGCCGACTGTCACAAAGAGCAGGAAGGCGGCTGCTGCGGTGGAGAGAGGGGGAGAGGATGGCACCGTACCACAGATGGAGACGATCGTCCCGCTCGGCAGGTATAATGGGTTGTTTGGCACGATGTATAGTATCGTCAATGAGGAAGGGTCGCATGCGGCGCCGATGACGGCGGCGGCGAAGAGGAAGGCGGCTGCGGCCAAGAAGAAGGGCGATGCGACGGTGCCGCAGGTGATTTATAGGAGGGGACAAGGGTTTGATGGGTTGTGGAGGGGGTGGAAGGTTAGTTGGTGGGGGCTGGTTGGGTTGTGGACGGCGGGGGTTATTGGGGGTGGTGGTGATGCTGGGGAGTTTTAGACGTCTGGTGACTGGGGGAGAGGGGATGGAGATGGTGATGGTGATGGGAAGTTGAGATTGTGTGTGGGAAGTTCGAATTGTAGGAGGTGGGAAAAGAAAGAGATGGTGCGTGTTTTGCATAGCCCGGGAAATGTTGAAAAAGGAGGTTTGTTACTATTATCACAGGACGGGAGACAAGGACGGGAGGCTGCTTTCATTTGTAGTATTGGCGTTCAAAGGAGCTTTGTTAGACTGAGTGGTTTGAAGGCAGGCAAGCAAGGCATATGGGTTTACTTATCCCCTCTCAACAATGGATTTTTTTGGACGGGTGGAGGTGGCGGTCGGGCGGTGATAGTTTTGGCACTATATGTATGTGATATCCCTAGCATTTTTGACGTTCCTTATCTCTTCTACGTTATCATGAGGTTGAAAAGAGCATGTATACATGGTTTATCTTGACGGACGGGCTTCTGTCGCACAATTCCTGGAGCTGCGTGAAGTGGATGACAGAACATAAACAGAAAAGGACTGCACAGCGGACAGCCGTCGGTTGTCACCACTAACGCACGAGGAACCACGAGGCAAACGATAACAACAAGTGATGACGGGAAGCTGACAACGTGGGCATCACGGCGACCAACAGGGTTTATTGTTAGCCTCCCGTCCCGGCTACTCGGTCGGTACCTGAGTACCAATATCCCCGACATTCGGTTCGGTGACTTTCCGGAAAACATGACTCGGATCTCTCCGCCACCGACCACGTTGGCCGGAACTTTGGGATGGATCAAGTTGATCACTATCAGCGTGGTCCTTGAACTTTTTGAAGAGAGCTTACAACCTAACAATAAGGAAGCAATCCGTCAAAAGCGGGGCACACTTGCGTGGGCGGGGCCGTCAGCGGAAGACCGGCCGGTCTGCCCGGTCATCAAAGGTTGTGTTGATCTTCACATGCAGGGGGTATGATCTACGATAGCCGACAAGGAGGGGATCGTGGAGATTCATTGACTTCACCTTTTCCTTCTCCTTCTCCTTCACCGGCCTTTCGTCTCTTCACATTCACATTCATTGTCTCAGTCATATACCTAACACTCAACCCATTTCCACGCCGTTTGTTGGATATACGGGGTTTATTCGTTCTCTTTCGAGTTTTGACTTGCAGCCACGTCATCTATCTTTTGGAATTTGGACCCCAGCTCTTCACCAACACTGTTGGTCTGGACTAACGATCTGTTGCCTCACTTCGTCCCGTCTTGGGTGATTCTGACTCGAGCAATTTTGTTGGTATCGAACAGGCAGCGGTATTTATATCAGTAAAGGAGGGCCTACGCACAAAGGAAATTGTCAACAAACAACCGGAACCTGGATAAGAGCACTGCTCGGCGCATATTCACCGGTATGCCTCTTCACTTCACGACCGATACGACTCATAAGCGCCAACAGTCACCATTTCAGTCATAACCTTGGTGACTTGCAAGGTAATAACTGACAAACACACCACAGGTGAAGTGCAACTTTGCAAATCGACACCTACCACCTTCCAGGGTCGCAAACTGGCCGCATAAATTCCCACCGACCTAGCCATCCCTCTCCTCTCTTTCAACACCAACCAAACAACACACCAAAAGGAAGAACTGATCCTCTCACCGCCGACCATCAACCATCGACCAACGACCAAAAAAGCAACCAACCAACCAACCGAACTGACCTTAAACAAAACTCCAACACCACTATCCTACCTAACCACCCGCCATCCATCATCCCACCACCCCAACCAACAGACAACCTAGCCCAAAATGTTCCGCCAAAACCCAAACCTAATCCAACCCCCCCTCACCCCCCTCTCCACCTCCCGCCCCCCTCTCTTCCTCCTCCACGACGGCGGCGGCACCATCTTCTCCTACTACTGCCTCTCCGACCTCCACCGCCCCGTCTACGGCATCTTCAACCCATGCTACTCATCCAAAGCTACCTTTGAAGGTGGTATCCCGGAGATGGCAAAGACGTATTTGGGGTTTATTGTTGAGACGTTATTTGGGGATGATCAATGTGATGGGAAGGCCAGTAGACCGAAAAGGGAGGTTGGGAGGGAGAACGAAAGGGATCTGATTCTCGGTGGATGGTCACTTGGCGGGATGGTGAGCTTGGAACTGGCAAGGCAGGTTTTGGATTTCAACCTCGCTGAGGCTGAGAAAGAAAAGAAAACAGGGAAGAAGGGCAGGAAGTTGAATGTGTTGGGAATCGTAATGATTGACAGCATGAACCCCAACCAGTCCTCCTTCCCCAAGGACGCAAAGATTGCCAACCCCAACGCAACTACCATGCAATGGGGTCCGCACACTAAGCCCGAAACCAAGGAGGCTGTGCTAACGTGCTTCCACGAGGCGAGGCGCATGTTGGGGTTCTGGGAAATGCCTACTTGGCCCACCCCTGCTATGGGACCGCCGCCTGTGGTGCTGCTAAAGGCCAAGGAAAATGTGCCGCTGCAACAACCGCAGGAGGACGAAGAAGAGGTGTCCAGGACGGATGTGCATAGGACAGACGAAAAGCTGGGGTGGGGGAAGTATAATGAGGGAATGGTGAGGAGGGTTATTGAAGTGGAAGGGAATCATTTTAATTTGTTTACGGAGGAGAGAAGGGCTGAGATGGTGACGAGGGGGGTGAGGGAGGGGTGTGAATTGCTGGAGGGGTTGTGGAAGCAAGGGAAGGCGTGATGGGCAGGATGGGGATTTCATGGGGTCGGTTGATGCTGGTAGGGAAGGGAGTTTGAGAGGTGGTAGAGCGAGGACAACGTCCACGAGGAGGAGACTGGGAGCAGCCTTAAAAGGAGGAGAGCGTGGAGAGGAAGAAGACATTGAGAGAAAGATGGAATAGTGCGAGGAAAGCGGATTAAAAGGGAGCGAAAGAGGACGCGGGACCTAAGGTGGAATCCAAATGGAGCACAAGGCAAGGAAAGGGTGCACGATGCAAGGCCGGTGCCGGGGGTGGTCGTTGAAGATGGTGTGCGGTCGAGGAGGCTCGGTCCAGGAGGCTCGGTCTCCGACTTGGTCGGAACCAACCTGGAAGGTATCAGTTGGGGGAGGGAAGTCGAAGGCAGCGAACCAACGGAACTTGAAGGAAGCTGACGGAAGTTGAAAGTCGGCAAGTCCCGTCGGCCTGGGGACAGGACATCGATGAGCAGTGGCGCCTTCGACATGACCTTGGCACCTGGGAGTCGAGTTGAAGGACAACTGCCCTGGTGAGAATAGCAGGTACATTGACAAGACCACGCAGGCACGGAGCATAGGTACAGCCCGCGGGTCCCCCCCCCCCCCCCCCCCCCCCCCCCCCCCCCCCCCCCCCCCCGTCTCAGTCCATGTACCTACTTTTACCTGGGTGGCATCTTCATCCGATACAAGTCTTCACAAGTCACACACGTGCACCTCGCTACAGAGACGTCTGGCAGTGTCCCTGATCACGACTGGAGGAAAAGACGTCACTTGAGAGGGCATACTTTAAACGACGGGAGCGAGCATGCCAGGTATACATGTAGACAGGCGCGCGGAGTTCTTGGATGGTCAAGACAGTAATTACTAATCCAACCAAAAGCACGCTGAATGATCAATCAAGTTACCAGCTTATTAATACTCTGTTAGTGAGTACTATGTGCTGAGCCGTGACACACTATCTCTTGACGAGCATGTACAAACGGGAACATCTGCGATGGTGATCATCCTGCACTGGTGCGCGACTGCATACAGGTACTTCTGCATCCACCACAGTCGAGTCCAGTCGCTCCTTCCACTCTTGAACAACACGACGGGGTAACATCGACTCAGACCGTGAATTGGTTGGCGACGAGGGGGGGTGACTGAGATTTCTCGCGCAAGGAACTTTTCTCTCTATGTTCATGTTTCGCTCTGAATGATCTTCTTTGCACGACTCTCTAGAGACACTTGATCACCTCGCGCCAACCACTTCAGTCCCAACCAACGCACTTCCTCCGTTATGCGTACCAGCAACCCATCTTCATGCCATGCAATGCAGCTCTGCTTTACACCACTGCTTCATGTCCTGGCGTTGCCTACTGTACCCATAAGCCAGTTTGGAGTACAGCCACCTGCCTGCTTCGCGTGTGAGTGCCGCGGCTACGCCGCCTTTGTATCCGATTGCATCTCTACCTCCTTATTCTGACAAGTCTGAGTGGTCAGGTGTTGTATCGCGACATCCGCTCACTTTATTAGGAACCGGTTATCCAGGCTCGGCGGCATCGCTCATATACTTCGGCAACATCGCTCATATACTCACAACCCATGCGCCAAAGTTCGCGATGATACGGCGCACTTGGGAGCTCATCAATGGTAGTCGAAACATTGACAATGGAATCGCGCTTAGACTACCGATAATTTCGAATGCTTAATAACGTTTTCCTATTGAAGAAAGGGCTGGTATGCTTTCGGAATGGAGCAGCCACCCCTACATCAGATGTGCTGAAAGGAACACCCGCGATGTTGGCTGCACGTTGGAGTGTCGGGAACGATGGCTCTGCTTTGTAGATCTTCTCCTTTGCTTCGTGCCATCTGAGCATAAGCTAACTACTACTCCAGACGAACATCTTGGAGAAACTCGAGTTCTGAGATGAGGCTGTGCTTCAAGCGACAAGAATCCGGCTACGCGCGCCCATCTCCCGCCAGGCAGGATGTCAAAGGCAGGCCCGCGCCTGCTTCGCGTGTGAGTGCTGCGGTTACGCCCACCTTATGTCTCCGATCGTACCTCTTTATACTGACAAGTCTGAGTGTTGTATGGCGACGCCAGCTCACTTCATCAGGAACCGGTTATCCATGTTGAGCAAGATGCATTTTCGATCCACACATGGACTTATATATATTGAGGGACCCCCCTCCCTCTCTTTCCTCCTCTTCCCTCTTCAATAAACAAGTTCACCACCACTCTCGTTTACCCTCGTGATTACTCTACTCGCTTCACTTCGACACGATATACTTACAATCCATGCGCCAAAGTTCGCGTATGGCGCAATTGGGAGCCCATTGTTGAGCAAGATGTTTTTCCGATCCACACATGGATTCTTACTCGCGTATCATATGTTGATTGAAGGAGGAAGAAAGGGAACAAAAGAAAGAGAGAGAAGGAGAATCCCTTGATATATGTACAAGTTTGCCACTACTCTCGTATACATTTCCCTCCCATCTGTGTCATCATGTCCTAAGTGATCACGCAATCGTCCAGATGGCTTCTATGTATGCAAACTTTCAAGCAGACTGGAAGTCATGCTCGCCAAACCAAGATTGGAAAGCATTATACACTAGCGTGCGTCCAGCGCTTACTCGACTTCCGTGAATACCCGTATCAAAGTGTAAGGCACCCCCTCTGATAACCCCTTGTCCACCGCGCCGGGGACATCAAGTGATACCGTATAATCTCGCGAATACCGGATTCCAGGTTGCAGGGTTAAAGGTGTCCGACTACCCACGTACATGCTGCCCTTTTGACGGCTGCCAGATGCAAATGGCACACCTTTAACCCTGTATACCTGGAATTTGGTTTTCGCGAGATTACACGGTATGCTGACACAGCTCTATCTTGTACACAAAAGTCAGGAACAAGCCAGGCTAAGTGAGGGACTTAGCTTTTGGGTGACTTGAATTACCTCCGAGCCAGCCGATTCGCCTTGCTTTGTTAAGGTATATATGACTTGTCTCGTGTTTCCCTTCCCCTCGAATCTTCCTCCGTTGAGTGCGCTCTACCTCTTCTAGCTCGCTGGGACGGTCATCACATTGCACCACCTTGCCTTTAGAGTGATTCTTTTGCGCCGGCTCAAGGCGGAAGCGATCCCACTATCATAACTTACCTCCTTCAAGTCCAACGGAAAGGCTATGTCGCTCAGGACCTACTATAAGACACTCGCACTACCGGTGAGTTCGGCCGCGCTGCCTAAAGCTGTGGTTCACTTGCACTAACCGTGTCCTTCAGAGCCTGCCGCACTGGGCCTCTCACTCCGGTGGATTGCCTATACCGGAGGTGTAGCTTCGTCCCGCTCAAGTCGATCCGTGGATCCTTGTGTCCTAAGACAACATGGACGAAGCAAATTTCCCAGCACCAGGCAAGGGTTGCGGCGAGCCTGACAACGTCAAAGACGTCATGAAAAATGTTCCGCCCCGAATGAGGACCAGGTCTGAGCCGCATACCTCTGAGATTGAGCCGTGGATCCGTGTGTTGATAGACAACATGGACACAGCACTCCACACAGCACCAACCGAGATAGTGGCAAGAAATTCCGGTTGGGACGAACCTGGCAACCTGAGAGGCGTCATTATGTACTTGCCGCCAAAAGGAAAGATCAGACACAAACTGCGTGCCCAAATTAAGAATATGGACGATGGAGTGTTCGGCCATCCGGTTGTGATTCTATTCATGCGGCGGACAGAGGACACGGAAACCATCCGTATTTTTCCGGTTAGTTTCTTCCGTTTCTTCTTGGGCTCAAGACACTGGCACTATCATGTGATCCACTACTTGGAGCCTGCGTCCCTGGTCAGACTGCCCATGTTGACAGTAGGCTGCCCTTCAGATTACCAGTTCCCAAAGGCCTTATGGCAAAAAAGGCATTCTCAGAAAAAAATACCTCATGCTTATCCAGCCTTTTCCGGCGTGCCAGCCCATGGATCAGGATCTCTCTCTGGATCTAACGGGTGGCAGGGCGACACTGGACAAAGAATCAAGCGTAAATACTGAGAAGATGTATACTGTCCCATACCAGTCGCTCAAGTACTGGCATGGAAATGGTATTTCGACATGCCCTAGGCTCAAAAGACATTCGTACAACATGGTGATGAAGAAGGTCCGAGAGCGGGATGAGAGATGCAAGGAGATTATGGAAGATGAAGATTGGCGAAAAAAACGAACTGCGCCCCAACCTGAGATGAATTCCTCTCCGAACGACATCAAGAAGAAAGTCATGCCTGGGTGGGGTGAGAAGAACCAGAAGTCGAACAATTGGCGGCAAAGAGAACCAATTCCTGAGTGGGGTGGGAAAGACGAGAAGCTGAACATACGGCAGCGAAGAGGACTAAATGCGCGGCGCCCCGGGATGGGTTTCCCTGAGAAGCATAATGGCTCCAGTTCTCTTACTAGTTCTACTGCGAGTACTCCTACCACTTTCAGCACTCCGACTACCCCGAGCACTCTTACCACCGCGAGCACTCCTAACACGCCGATAACTCCTATGAGCTTGCCTGGCTCTTGCACGGAATTATCTTCGACAAGCCCTTGTTCTTCTTCTCCTTCACCTACACCCGTCAGAAACATAGAGGTACTTTTAATCTTGCCAAGTCATCCAAGCGCCCAGCTGACGCAAGAGCGATGCTTGCACGACGACCATAGCAAACCCATACCCTGCCCTTTCAGCAAACGGCTACCGAGGAAGAGTCGGACCAATAGATCCAAGAACAGCTTCGATGCCCTTGTGGAACATATGTCAGACGTGGAGGAAGGCACGGACACGAGGTCACTTCCATCAACTTGGTGTTTTGACAACTTACAACACCAGAGGAAATCTCATTCACATCGACACTCACTATAAATCACGAAGCGCTATACCTCCCATTCCATCATCAAAGATCACAATATGCGCCTGCCCCTGCCTCGGCATCACAACCACCTCCTTCTTCCCCATTTCATTCTCATCAAACGTTGTGAAATCAACACAGGGTACATACAAATGAGCGATTGATCCGAATCCATGGACCATGAGTGTCTCAAACCATCCTTCACACTTGCCACCCTTTCCTTTCACGCCCTTCTTTTTCCCATTGGCATCGTCATCTTCATGTTCTTCCTCTGGAATGCCACTGGCGAACATGACAACCTTCTTCCCCTTGTTTTTCTTGCCTCTGAATCGTATCCCTTGGAGTAGGCCAACGTTTTCGTCTTGGTCGGCATGTGGGCCGTGGATGTGGTCGTCGTCTGAGAGACTGATGTATCGCCAACCAGTGGAGCCGGCGAAGGTGAAGGAGGTGGAAGTGCCGGTGGCGATGGCGGCGCCGAGGGAGTCGTTTGTCACTTGGGGGATTTCCGAGCTGTCGTCTGGCAAGACAACACCGCTATCGGCCGAGTTGCCCCTTTGCCAGAACCTCTTTCCATTCCCATTCCTCTTCCCTCCTCTTATATCCCTCCCGATATCATTCTCTGCGGCAGCCCTACCGCCCCCAAACCGTCCACCGATACCACCACGACCCTCCTCCTCCTCCTCCTGGGCGCATCCATCCACCACCCCACAATCGACCGGCCCATCCGCCCCATCCACCCCATCGCCATCGCCATCGTCGGCCCCACCAAAGAAACCCCTAAGCCCTACTCGCCCCAGCAAGCTTCTTCCGATAAACTTTAGCAATGGTCTCCGGATTCGGCCCCGTAAACGCCCCAGCCGCAATGACATCTCGCTTTCCGATCCGGATAAACTGCACGGGTGGTGTGCCGCTTCCTCCTTCTGCTCCGGGGATCGCTTCCCGCACGGCTGAGACGATCTTTTCGTATTCTTCGTCGGTTAAGCTACCGCCGCCGATGAGCAAAGCGGTGGGGATGTGCCGTTCGGAGGGGGACAGGTTGGTGTTGGATCCTAGACCGGAGGAGGGGACGATGGAGGTGTTTCCTGAGAAGAGCAAGGGAAGCTCGTTGAGGGCGGTGGAGAGGGAGAGGGAGGTGTGGACTACTGTTTTTTTTGGGGAGGGGTTGTTAGTTTGTTGTGTTTGGATTTTTTTGTTTTTTTCTTGTTTTGTGATTGTGGCGGAGGGTGAACTGTGAGAGACGAAAAGGTGGAGAGACAGGACAGAGGGAGTAAAAACAGAAGGGAAGGAAAGAAAAGAAAGGGAAGGGTGAGAAGTGAGAGATAAGAAGGGATGAGAAGAGGGGATATGCCCGAGAGTGTCAATTCCAGGGATTGGGGGACTGGAGGGAAAGAATTGAGCCGGTAAGTGACAACAAAGCACGAAATCCCAACTTACCTTCAATATCAGGTAACAATTTCTCACTAACAGCCGCAGCCATCTTAGGATCCCGGCCATAAGTGGCGACATAAATCGGCTTCTGCTGCTGGTTGTCGGCCATGATGGGCAAGATATATACCTCTACCCTTTCCTTCCTGGTATACGGTACTATCGTTCGTTGCTACTGGGATATGGTGACACAACAGGACGCCAAAACTATACCCTGCCTGCCGTGGGCTTGGATAGGGCTTGAGTGGAGCTGGGATGTTGGAGAGACAGAGAGAGAGATCGATTTGGGGACACTAGGTAGGTAGGTGGGTTGGAAACGGCTCCCTCCGCTGTTGCTGCGATATTTTCGACGACTGACTGACGAGGCTTCTACATTGTTAGCTCCAGTCCCGTCGGGATAATCAAGACGAAACCAAGTTGCGAGTGACGGTTGGGGGTAACGGCAGACGGCGTTGCCCGGAATAATGTCCCCTCTCTCTCTGCCGTGGGGATCTGAAGCAAAAGGCGGTTGAGATCATCGCCATGATCTCAAGATAACTTTGTCCGTATGGACGAACGGCACAGAAAAGCAACGCCGGGCGGTGATTCACTGAAGGGGTGAGGTTRCGAAGCACTGGCAAGCCACTGAGTAGAGGTTGTGTACCTCGAGACGACAGGGGGATGTGAAAGACGGACGAACGAACGAATGAACGAACGGTTACACAAGGACAAGGACGAGGGGGGATACAAGCACAAAGGACAAGGAGACGCGTGAGAGTGTAAGACACACTTACATGGGTTGGTGGTGTTTTCGGAGCAAGAAGAATATGTTGTGTATCCTTTTGCGACGGGTTCGCGACGAGGTTTGCGACAGAAGGATGTCGAGACGGACAGGGATATCAATAAAACGACGGACAAGGATTCACGGCACAGCAAGATTGTGGGTTAGAGGATGGTGAGCAAGGTACCTATTTATACCGTGATAGCTTCTTTTTAGTTCCTACAAAAAATGCTAAGGTAACTTGGATAATGACGTTTGGTCATTTGCAGCCTTCCCTTCCGTTCCTGTTTGATCAAAAGCATGATAAACAGCGGATAAAACTCCAGATGATGGTCCCTCACATCAACATATGATAATTTCGGACTTGTCAGGCAGGGCATGGCGCGACTCGGCTGCGGAAGATGCTGGAGAGACTGGTTTGATCAAGTCTCGATCACCTCAGTTGCCAGGTAAAACCTGGAGTCGGTCCAAGGGAAGCAGTTAGATGGCGAGGAAAGCATCATGTGAACAGCATCTCAGGAATAGCATCACGAAAAGCATTACGGAAAGCACCGCGGGAACAGCACCCGGGCATGACCCCAGCATGACCCCGGCATCAACAGGCCAGCTGCTGTCACTCCCGTCAACACTAAAACCGTGGGAACAATACCATGGCATCAGCCCGGTCCAGGTGCTATTACTCCAAGGGCAGTCGACACTTGATGTGTTCAGCTTTACTAAACCACAAAGTCCGTGCTAACAGTGACAGTGATAGTGGTGGCATATGCAAAGTTCCGTCGGATGATACCTAAGCCCGTAGGATACACCTCTACCGAAAGTTGCGTGCCAGGTGGCTTGCCGGCATTCACCCGGATCTCCATGTCCCAGCCCCAGTCCCCAACCCCGAGTCTCGGATGTCAACCTGAACTCCGGTGGCGGATGCGGCTCGGTTTAAGTTACGGGTGGCGGTGATCTTCGATGCCACTGGTGCAGTGGGCTGGGGCGCTGGACAGAGACATCAAGCCCTCCTTCAGAAACATCAAGCCTTCCTTCCTACTTCTACTGGAGCACTGGAACAGAAACACAACACTGGCAGGTAGATAAAGGCAGATAAATTGGATAGTGTCTCGGGCGAGTCCGCGCCATGTCTCTGCTTTTGTGTTCGACTCAGGATATATAGTCCGTGCGCTTCCCCAGCTGAACTTCCAATACCGTAGAAACTCGGTCAACTAGTAAACCTCTAATGTCCCAGAAAGAGGATTTTGGGGCATAGTACAAGCAAATCTATAGCGCTCAAATCCGAACCTATATATTGAAATATATGCAAATTAACGTAGAAGGCAATATTTCTAGGCGGGGAACTATCAACTAGGCCTTTTTTACTATGCTTTTTACTAGGGGGATTTCTTCTATTTTATTAGGGAATCTAGCCTATTTTTTCCAACTCTTTCACCCCAATTACAATACTACCATTTAAATTTGCCATCCCTATTATTATCCCTATTATTATCCCTATTACTATTACTATAGCCCCCGCCCTTATACTTTCCTCCCAAAGAATCTATTTCAGTCCTATTAACGTCGTCTATAAATAAACAAAGGAATCCAAAGTAAATAAACCCCTAATATTAATACTCATATACCTAAATATAACCGATAATTATCCTGATTCCTACTAATTTCGTAAAAGATATAAATATCTCCTCGTCCCTCAAATCTCATCAACTCCCAACGTACCAAAGGGTATCACCCTTATAAACTTCAATAAAAAAAAGTATTATAGCTAAGTTCGTAATAATAACCGTTACGCCATCGAAAACTATATTAAAGATAGAAAGGATATATATTATTATATTATAGACCTTAACAAATACTAAAATCGTTAGGACAACCGCCTCCAAAAAGTTCGTTATTAGTAGAATAGTTAGGCTATTTATTATTATTATTGTAAAAGTAATAATATTAAAAGTAGCGAATCTATTAATAATAATAAAAAAATTTAATTACTATTATTTAGACTATTGGTTATTAAATTTATTAAATTTATTAAGTTTATTACTATCGTTTATTATATAAAATTAAATATATAAAATAATCCTTTTTAATTTTTATACCCCTTAATAATAACCTCCTCTCTCTTATTATCTCTTTCAACACGGGCACAATCTTATAATTATAAACTGCCTTCCCTACTTCTAATACTTTTTTAAATACCTTCTCTCTTACCCTCTATCTCTCCTTATTATTTACCTCATAAGCGAAGCTATCGTCGTCCTCTTCTTTAAGGATATCGTCAAACTTGCTGACGTTAAGAATATTACTAACTCTCTCCCAACTATTCTAAATTAGGGTATTTCTATTAATATTTTTAATATTAATTAAGTAATTCTCTAATCTATTTAGAAAGATGGATATACTATTCTCTTTAAATAATTTAATTATAATATCCTTTTTATTTATTTATAACCGCTAGTACATTCGAAAAATAATATATATAATAAAAATCCAATTATTGGAGACGGACTATTTTTTATCCGGGTATTAGGTATTCTATTTAAATACTATTTCGTCGACCTCCTCTCTTAGTATTTATTTAAATGTTAAATTAATCGCTGTATCTAACGGCTATAATAAATTTGTAAAACTATTAGAGATTATAACCGTTACTACCTTATAAGGCATTGTATTAATTTTATCGCGTACGAGTTAGGAGTTGTGAGATAGGTATACATCTATAACCAATAATACCTCTTACTCTAATTCCTTCACAATAGAAGCGAACTCTTCGTTAAACTATTCGTAGAAGAGGGTTTTATTCTAGTATACCGCCTTATTAAACTTTATAAATATGTTTTAAATGTATAATAGTTATTCAATTTCTTGAACCTTCCCTTCCCTATAAAAAAATAATGGTCGGTTTCAAATGCTAACCGCCATTAGTAAAGACGTAGAAGATAAGAGTATATTACCGTTTACCCTATCCGCTACGGGCAGTCTTTCTAAATATAGTTTTAATACTTTTAAATTTGTAAGTATAACCGTCAATAAATTCGAAGAGGATAGGAATCTCGTCGAAATTAAAGATATTAGAAGGAAGAAATCAGAGAAGACCGCCAAATATAATCGGCTGACTATTACGCTTAATAAACCTATAGGTTTATTTTATTAACTTCCGAAAATCTTTAAATCTTTATTAATAACTTCTAAATCTTTACCGAAAATTATTAAATCTCTTCCAATAATTTATTACCTCATCTTACTTTAAAAATAAATTAACTTTCGTATATAACTTAGCTGGTAATCGTTATATTTAATAGGTAATCCGACGATAGGATATATAATAATGTTTAAAAAAATTCTTAAACTAACTGCGTAAGAATTTGAATACGTATTAGACTTTAAAGTAAACTGTAATAAAGAAGGCTCTAGATTAATAGCGAAACTATACTATAATCACTAAATTATTACCCTAGTAGGTAGTCCAAAAGGTATTATACAACTGCTCCTCTATTTCTAGCCATATTACCCTACCCTCTCTTACTAGCTTTAAGAAAATAGTATTGTAATCCGCCTACTAATTCGCTATCGTCCGAACAGGAATCTTAAAAAAATCGTACGCTTCTTTATATAATATATCGTAAATACTATTACAATATCGGTTACCACCATTTCCAATACAATATAACTTATAACCGCAATTAACGCGCCGTTATATAAGGTAAGTAATAACCTATTCGCAAATCCCGTTAATAACTCTCCTCCCTATCAACTACCTCTACTATATAGGGCATCCTTATTAACCTATAACTTCTTATAGCGTCGATAGGAACGTTACACTCGTTTAATCGCCCTCTCTCGTTTAACTTTACGGCGGTTATAAAGTTTAACCGCAGGGCCAAGGCGGTTCTAGGCCTACTCTTAACTAGAGAGTGGCGCTAGAACACTACCGCTAAACTAGAGACCTCCACCATCCATTCTAATAATAACAGCAAAACGACGACGACGAGGGTAGCACAAGGCACGAAGCACACAGAGCACAGGGGAGCAAAATAAACAGGGAGAACGCTAAAACCAGGGGACCAGCACCCTCGACGGCCATCGACACTATATACATTCAACCGCATTCAAAACTAGGCGTACAGAGCACATCCTGTATACTGCTTCCTATACTTACTATCGGGCGCTCAAAGAGGGTTAGAGGTTTGCCAATTGACCGAGTTTCTACGGTACATGGAACGGGCTGTCAATACTGACCCGATCGATGGTGGAGATGTTCGCAATGGTGGACCGGTATGGGTGTATCAATGGAAATCATGGGCCGTGGAGTCATGCAGTCGTCGAGTGGTGGACAGCCGGTGATGGACTGGAAGTTGGGGAAGCTCCGGCCAGCTGTCCGTATAAGGCACGGTTCAGCAGCGCAGAGTCCGAAGTGCAGACTCAAAGTGCACATTGAGCGTCTTGCTCCTCGTCCGCTTATTGCTTGCTTACTGTTACTGCCAGCAGTCCGGGGGAATGTTGGTTAGAGGTACCAAGGTAATGTTACACATACCGTACGCATGAAGTGCTCCGCAACTCGCAAGTACCAACCTGTTGGTTGATGGACGGCGCGGTGCAAGCAGGAGTGGCAGACTTGGCAGGGTAAGACGAACTTCATGTTCCAAGTCATCCGATGTATTCTGTTAAAGGGGGTAGAAAACTGCTCAAAGAACGGAGACGACTGCGGGCGGTCGAGTGACCTCCCACCCTTCAAAGCTGCTCCTGTCATCGAGCTTGTAGAACAGGCCGGGCTGCAGAGGTAAAACACCATTAATGTCAGTTGCTTAGGGGGACGATAAGTGGAATTCTCTAGTGGAGAAAATCTCAAACACAACTGAACTTGTTCCCCCATCACCACTCGGACACTCCCACATCGCTCATTCCACTTCCAGATAAAACCACTTCCATTGTTCCCCACCGCCATTCAGCCATCGCTCCTTCCAGATCAAACCTTGATTCTCCACTCTTCCGCCATCAAGATTCCTACCGTAGAAACGCGACATTGACACCTGCCGTCAGCTCTGCACTCCATGGAACGGAAGGTCAAGCTCACTGTGTTCGCTCTCGCGCTCTGCTACATGCCTCAAGATGCAATTCCAACTTCCAAGATCGATCCAAACAGACTGCAATGATGGAGTGATGTTTGACAAAATTGACACTTGACGGTTGGCAGCTTCAATGTTGCTTGAACGAAAACGCCCTCGCTGCCTCTGAACGCCTG
>RANZ01000578.1:0-20050 GCA_009805285.1 Neurospora terricola FGSC 1889 | reverse complement strand
CTCCACCGATGCGGCCGGCAGCGGCGCAGCCAGCGGTATGCCCGCCGAAGTCGCAGAGGCCATTGCCACAGGTGCCTCGGTGGAGGACGCGATCCTCAAGATGATCTCCAAGAAGTTCTCCAACTTGGTGCTGATTCCCGAGGACAAGCTGAACCTGACCAAGCCGATCAGCGAGGTGGGCGTGGATAGCATGTTGGCTGCGGAGTTTAGGGCGTGGATCTTCCAGGCTTTCAAGGTGGATGTGCCGTACTTGACGCTGTTGTCGGCGGCGGCTACGCTGACGTTGTTGTCTGAGCTGATTACGAAGAAGATGATGGAGGCTCAGGATGCTTGAGGGGTTGTTGTTGGTTGAGAGGAATGGTTGGGAGTTGGGTGGTTTAGATTGTCACATCTCCTTCGACTTCTTTCTTTCCCTTTGTATGGCGTTCAAAGGTCATGGCTTCACACTTGGGAGGAGTGATGAATGGTGGTGGTTAACGTCATGATTATTCTTTCTCTTTTCCTTTCTAGACCGCGATGCTTTGGTCACTGTTGGTTTCGATGTGCGCGTTCGTCTCTCGTACTCTGTATTCAGCGTTGCATTTGTATAGATCTAGATCAATTTTGATAAGTTCGCTGCTTTCAATAGCAAAAATATTTGAAATATCCAGTGCCGACACTGTTGTTGATGTGACTTCAAATTGTGATGTCAAAGACTGAGCAAACGAAGGGCAACCGAGAGCGAGTGCCAAGATTGGCAGTCCTGGTGATTCGTGGACCCACTCTGCAGCTGGCACACCAAACTGCTCTTCCATTGACAGCTGCTATCAACTGCTGCCTTGAGCTTTGTTTTGTCTTGGCACACTGATGCCACCAAAAGACGCACAAGACAGGAGTTCATCCCAAGAAATGTTTCATGATTCAAGTCCAGACGGACAGGAACAGGAAGTCGGGAACACTTGAGTTTCCCATCACCTTTCGGAGGCTGGCTTCAAATCAACACCCCCAATGCCCGACTTTGACAAGCAGAGCTATTGGCACCAACGTTTCGAGTCGGAGACGGCCTTTGAATGGCTCATCCCGTCCTCTACGTTCATGCCTCTTCTTGAGGCTTTTCTCAAGAAGCTGCCTGGCTCTGATGCCAATATCCTTCATTTGGGTTTCGGCACGAGTGACTTGCAAGTCCACCTCCGGACGCGTGGCTTTGCCAACATTACTAATGTTGACTATGAGCCTCTGGCGACAGAGAGAGGACGGCAGCTCGAGGAAGCCGTGTTTGGCGATGTGAGGATGCAATATGTCACTGCCGATGCAACACATCTCGATTCCGTTCCCGATATATCTTCCCCGAAATACCACCTTGTCATTGACAAGAGCACAGCTGATGCTATTTCTTGCGCAGGCGACGATGCGGTTTTGGCCATGGCCCAAGGCATTCACCGGAGTCTGGCCGATGATGGTGTCTGGATCTCCGTGAGCTACTCGGCCTTCCGGTATCACATTCCGCAGTTGCCGTTTGACGTCGAGGTCATCACCAAGCTTCCAACCGCCAAGGCGAGGGCGACTGATCCAGATATTTATCACTATTGCTACCTCCTGCGTCCGAAACCCAAGGCGTAGATGGCATTGGCAGTAGAACTTGGCTACATGCACCACCGACCTATCACAGGGTCGCACTCTCGGCCGATCCGCTCTCTCTTCCCGGAACCGCTCACGAGGTTTCGGTCCGTGCATGCCCCTTTTCACCTCGATTATAGACCCGAAAAAGGAAATCTCGGAGGAACGTTGTCAAAACCCGATCTGCCCAGAGTCCCGATACGGGATGGAAGGGGTGCCAGAACCGGGGATTCGGCATGTCGGAGAGCGGACCGATCGCATCCTGGGATCTTGCGAGATTTAGCAGTACCACGCTGGGGTCGTGAAACAATGGCTTTGCATCAAGTCAGGCAAGAAAATCCGGGGAAGAGCGCCACCATGACGGAGACATCGTATCCAGGTTTATGCGCACCAACGACACGATGGCATCCCACGCCCATGGACTAGACCTCCGCATCCCGTTCGAGAAGTTTCAAAAACCGGGATGACCTAGGAGCCAAGCCAATGATACAGGGAGACGGTACTGCCATCCGAGATGTCAAGGAAAAGGGGCGAAACTATACCGAAGGCCTTTAATCTCAAAGACGTCGAGGATGGCGGATGGTAGACGAGTATAAGTGCTCCCAACTCCCGTCATCTTCTCGAGTTTTAATCCCTTTGTGACACCACCAGCATAACGCCCCACGCATCACTCCTCAACAACAGTCCAACATGAAGACCGGAAGCATCCTCGCGGCCCTCGTGGCCTCGGCCAGCGCCCACACCATCTTCCAGAAGGTGTCCGTCAACGGTGCCGATCAGGGCCAGCTCAAGGGCATCCGTGCTCCTCCCAACAACAACCCCGTCACCAACGTCCAGTCCTCCGACATCGCCTGCAACGCTGTTTCGATCAAAGATAGCAACGTCCTTACCGTTCCGGCTGGTGCCAAGGTTGGACACTGGTGGGGACACGAGTTCGGCGGTGCTTCTGGCCCCAACGACGCTGACAACCCGATTGCTGCTTCTCACAAGGGTAAGCTTCCACTCATATTCTTCAGTATATTGCTCTTGACGGTCCGCTAACGTGTCTTTCTTCCAGGTCCCGTCATCGTCTACCTCGCCAAGGTCGACAACGCCGCCACCACCGGCACCTCCGGGCTCAAGTGGTTTAAGGTCGCCGAAGCCGGCCTCAGCGGCGGCAAGTGGGCCGTCGATGACCTGATCGCCAACGGCGGCTGGTCCTACTTCAACATGCCGACCTGCATCGCTCCGGGCCAGTACCTCATGCGTGCCGAGATCATCGCGCTGCACAACGCCGGCTCGTCCGCCGGCGCGCAGTTCTACATCGGCTGCGCCCAGATTAACGTCACCGGCGGCGGCAGCTCCTCGCCTTCCAGCACCGTCAGCTTCCCCGGTGCCTACTCGGCCTCCGACCCGGGTATCCTCATCAACATCTACGGCAGCGGCGGCAAGACCGACAACGGCGGCAAGCCGTACCAGATCCCCGGCCCCTCGCTGTTCACTTGCTCCGGCTCCGGCAACGGTGGTGGCTCTGGTGGTTCCAACCCTGCTCCTACTACCACGGCTAGCACCCCCCAGCCTACCAACGGCGGTGGCTCGGGTACCGGCGCTGCTCTTTATGGACAGTGCGGTGGTAAGGGCTGGACTGGCCCTACCACTTGCGCTTCGGGCACTTGCAAGGTGTCGAACGACTGGTATAGCCAGTGTCTCCCTTAAATGGGTGAAGTTGGTCTGAGGCTCTGCGGTTGAAGAAAGAATGGTGGTGGTGGTGGTGGTGAAGTGCCGAGTGTGGTCACTTCAGCCTGAGTTGTCGGGATGAAAAGGTCCTGATACTTTGGATAAAACAGTTGGGATTCTTCTGCATTTTGGGGGGATCATCCAGCGCTTGCACATATTTTTACAACATACTTCTACTGTACATAGCGAGTATATAACTACTACCATTGAACATATGGCGTACAGTCCCTCTCTTCGATGAGGTGCTGTTTTGACGGTTTGAACTGCTTCCTTGGTGAAGTGTTACCTGCGTGAATATTAGCTGTATGTTTCCCGGGCCTTAACATGGCCCTTAACAGAAGTAGGCTATGTGTGCGGCTTGTTTTGTCAGTGAAACATAGCGATCTCCTCCGGCCTGGCGACCATCCCAGGCATCTAAGAACAACACGAAAAATCATCCTCAATCGGAAAAATCCACCATGTACCACGCCGAGACACAAAATGATCATGCCTGTTCAATCGTTACTCGCACGTTTTCATCATCGTCTCTAGCAATGACAGTTCACTTTTCTTCAGGCCTCGAAAGCACTGACCTTCCCAGAATCTCGGAATCTCATTACCAAACACTCAAAACCTGCACCCACCCGCCAATTGTGACAACTGAACATGAAACTCCCCAAAAGAATCCTTCTATCCCTGAAAATCACAGAAAATCGAGAACTCGTCGAAACAAATCCGATCATTCATCACTCATCACTCATCACTCATCACATCCTTTCAACAAAGAGACAAGAAGGTGGTTAGACCTCCACGGTCCCCTTCTTGTTTCACGCTATCGAATTACCTGCAGGCCTGCAGCTCGGGCCTCATGGCATCGAACATGGTTTCGTTTCCATGCGAGCCATGTTAGCACGCCGCTCGGGCCACGTTTCTGTTTCCTTCACCCCAAGTCCCCAACGAGCCGTGCAGGCCGTGGTGCCGTGCTGACTGGTGAGAAAACGTGGTGCTGAGAAAAAGATAAGTGAAGGAGTCTGGGTGAGCACAGGCGGCCAAGAATGTAACGCTGAAAGAAAAGAGAGTCTGTGAGCATGTCAAAGTCTGGATCATCACATTTGACGAATTTGATCACGCTTCAGCTCGCCTCCAATACGTCTAGCCCGCTGGGCCGCCTAGACTCTGGCTGCTCACTCAGCTGGAAGCAAAGAGTGGTAGAGCGGTTGAGCGGCTCATTCGGTTCGGTTGGTAACCAGTCGCACATCTACCGAGAATGCAGTGCTTATGGAAGGCTCAATAGATGGTCGATAATTGCTGGATATTGGGTGAGGATATTGCCTGGACCTAATGGAAGTGTATCCGGGCAAATCCTGCGACTGGCGATGCTATTCTGGTGACAGGCAAGACTGGGTGCACATTGCTTGTGAATGGTGTCAAACAACTTGGAAACTTTTGATTTGCACATGGTCGACAACGAAGAGTGAAAAAAAGATCACCGGTCCTCGGCAGTCTTTCAATTTCTTCTTCTGATTCTTCTCTGCAGTGAAGAGTGAGTGAACCGAGCCGTGTCCATCCCCCGCAATCGCATGTGGTTTGGGAATTTGAGCCGGCCTGGTGGGTGGTGGCCCGGTGGACGAGGTGGGCTCGTGGGTTTACTGGACCCCTTCCCCCGCACGACCCTATGTGGATCCTTCCTCTTTAGCGTGCAGTAGTGGAACTGTTGACGAACCCCCCCTGACCCCCCCCCCCCACCCCCACCACACCACACCGGCGATTCTCATTTTCACTGCACTTTCCATTCCACGGCAGCGGACTTGACGGGCAGGACGGACAAAGTGGTGAAAATCATGGGAGTGTCCAGTCTCACAAAAGTCACGATGCACCACTTCACGCACCCACACCCACACGGCCACACCCACCGAGGGACGGACAGGAAGACTCGATTGATCGGTGGGCCGAATTGACCGGCCGGCCAATGGCAGACTGATGGGAAGGCGTTGCCTTTAACCACAAGCGGAAAGTGGACGGAGAGACTGTCGGGATCTTCTATCTTGTTGTGGGCTCTATGGGCTTGTGGCGGGCGCAAATCAGTCTCGCTTCAGGGAAAAACACCGCAAGAAATGGGTGGTTTCAAACCGAAGAAAGGCCAGAAAACTTCGAAGGACATGGATTTTGCCTCCGCTGAAGATGACAGAGAAAAAGATGATTCTGACGATGGAGGAAATCGGCATGTGCGACAGGTATACGTATTCGCCGCCATGACTGCCCATCCGGGCCACATTCCTCATCTTCCAGCAACGCCAGGACGCCCCAAGACGCCATCGACGCCGGTGGTTAGTCGGTCCACGGGCGTACAAGGCAGGGAAAAGTTAGGTAGGCCGCCGCCAATTACCGCGCCAATCCATCCTTCCACGGTACGCCATGCCACCTTCCCGATGGACTTTGGGGACATGCGGAACAAGGGTCCGGTTCGGCTGTCACACACCATCCAATGGCACTTCACGATCGATATACCATGTGTACAATGGTACATCGATGTAAGCAATAAGCATGGGCATCAGTCAGATAGACTCCTCTACGCTAGAGATCAGACTAATACTCCAGTCCTCCCCCAGCGGGTCTCGACCTTGTGTCCGTCTTTTCCTTTCTGTTTTGTCCGGTTTCCTCATCTGCTTGTTCAACTGTCGGTGATACTCCATAATACCCGGTACAACCGTATATCGGCGTAGACAAGACCACCAGAGAGCAGTATTCCCCATGGCGACGATGCTTCACCAAAACGCCGCCGACCATATGGCCGGTAGGCTCGGGTCGGGCAACATGGAGCAGTGCATGTAAGTAACCGTGTCTCCAAAGAGTCCCAAAAAACACCAGACGAACAGTTGGAGAAGACTTGGAGTATCGTCCAAAGTGACACCATGGCTAACCCTGTCTTGTTACTGTCTCCAGAGCCATCAACGCCGGGTGCTCCGCACTTATCGCCGCTATCGCAAAGACCATCACCGCCATCCACGGCCTCATGCGCGAAGTCCGTGAATCGCGCGCCGACCTCGATCCCATATCCAGCGAGCTCCATTCCCTCAACGGCATTCTCGATATTCTCAAAGACGACGTCCCATCTCTTCCTGAACAACTGGCGCAAAGGACCCCCGAAGTGCTTAGCTACTGCCTCACCATTATCAACGAACTCCAAGGATGCATCTCCATTTTGGACCGCGTTGGTCTGTCCAGGCAGGACAAGAAGTCGCGATGGATGGCGAGTAGGGGACATATTGCCAAGTTGCGGTGGACGTTGGAGGTGTACAAGGCCAGCTTGGGACTGGCGGTGGACTTGGTTGCGTTGTAAGTGCGCTTCCTATGGGACTTACTTTGCGAAGTCGAGTAGGGTCACTAACATGTGCAAAAAAGAACTTCTAGCAAACAACAAGGCGAAGAAAGTCCGGTTAGAGGTATCTTTATGGAGGATTCTTCTGTGGTATCGGACGGCAAGGACGAGTTGGCCGACGTATTAGCCCAAATCAGCCGTGTTGCTGTTCGACTCGAAGACGAATCCCGCCACAACGGTGCTGTCGCCAAGCTTCAACATTACCTCGATGCGCTATACGGAAATGCTCTCGCCGCTGTCGACCGCGAGATGGACCATTTCGAAGGCCAACGAAATAGTGCCCACTCCTCGACCGATAATGCCCCAGATAGCGCTATCGACATGGGCGATGACAACCACGCCTTTGTCCATGCCAAAACATGGAATATCCCGATACCACAAACCCATGTCAACATGACACAGGATGAGTTTGACGAGATGTTGGATGAACTAAGGGAGATGCCAGTTCGACCTCCAACACCACCGCAAAGGTCGGCGAGACGGTCTTCATCGGCCGCTTCCGTCACTCGCAGCGAATACCGTCCTAGCACATCCGATTCTCATACTAGCACACCCTATGTTGCTGGTACATTCCTGGATCTCGAAACCCGAAGCCAAAGCCCGCATCTTCGAACTCAAAGCGACTCGGCAGCCATATCGCCTCGTCCAGTCCCGATCAACCATTTCCCACATATGAGCGGGGGCGTTATACCGGTCCGTACGTACGGCCAAAACCGCGATTCCCTATGGGAAAACCCTCGCCCAGCGGTACCCGTTCCTCGACCGACCACATCTAGTTCGAACATAACAAACTCCCCCAAGCCGAACGTATTACGAAGAAGCAGCTCCCGCCTCTCCTCAGCTTTGAAAGGCCTCAGCTTCGGCCGCCAACGCTCCCACTCGACAACCAGCACCAGCTTCGCCAAATCATCCACCCCATCCCTATCGCTAGCCTTCGGCTTAACTAGCACCCCCTTCGCTACCCCCTTCTCCATGGCCATGCCTCCCACCCCTCCCACTCCCGCTCCCGAAGCCCCAGCCTTCCAACCAGTCTCCATCATTCCTCCCTCCGGCGCCATCTTCGGCGTCTCCCTCGCCGACTCCATGTCCGTAGCCAAAGGTCTCGCCGGCACCCGCCACGACAGCGGCGGCTCCTCCACGCGCGACTACCCGCTCTGCATCCTGCGCTGCGTCTACTTCATCCAAGACCATGGGCTGCGCGCGCCTCATATTTTCGCGCAAGAAGGCGACCCCTACCGCTTGCAACGGCTCAAAGCCATCTTCAGCTCTCCGGAAACCGGCTACGGCAAGTTTCTGGATTGGAACCAGTTCACTGTCTACGAAGCCGCCGATCTGATTCTTTTGTTTTTGTCTGAGCTTCCCCAACCTTTAGTTCCGGAGTCCGTCGCCAAGCGGTGGATCTCCATGTCCCGCCAGGCGACCATGTCCGGGTCTTCGGCGATCCGACTGGATAAGGGCATCGACTTCTGGGAGGAGGCATTGCAGGGTATTAAGGGACCACACAGAAGCTTGTTCAAGTTGCTGCTGAATTTGTGGGGAGATGTGGCGGATAGCGTGGAGTGGAACGAGATGACGGCTGAGAGGCTGGCGGAACGGATGATGCGTCCGCTGATGCACTTGCCGCAGACGAGGTATGGGACGGATTACATGCTGGGATTGGCGTTTGTGGTTAGGAAGAGGAGCGAGTATAATGCGGGGTTGAAGGGGGAGAGGAGTCGGGCTGCTTTTTGAGGCTGGATGGGAGGGTACCACTGGGTACGTGATGGAAGGGATGGGGCAACTTGGCATGGAGGTTGGAGGTGATGCCTTTCCTTGGCTTGGCCAGGCTTTTTTTGCCATGTTTTTCTCTTGATTTTTCGAGATGTTTTTGTCCTGTCGCTCGTTTGGAGCTGAAATGATACCCCGGAGAGAATGTACCGCGTATGGAATATTACAGAGCGTCGCTGAAAATACCGAACATGAAGTTTACAATGACCATCATCTGCTATGAACATTGTGCGAGAAGACTGTGGTATTTGCAGCACAGAACGACAGTCTGTCCTTTGACCGGCAACCTCTTTTGACACCGGGCGGTCTAGGCAGAGCCAGAGAGAGCCTGGAGGTCTTTCTGTTGTAGATTTCTGCATTCGTTGCTCATTGATATGGCCAGCTGTATAGCTGCTGCTCTGCTTTTGCGATTGGTTCTATCAGTCAATTTACCTACGGTAGCCGAGAGGGGAGGGGAAGGAGGCGCTTCGAGCCCTGATGAGCACATCATCATCTCCATTTCGCGTGATCGATCTCACACTTGGGGATTACGGAAGCTGTTCCCACCTCTTGAACCGCATTGGCATTTTCCTGTTGGATAAGGTATGGTTGAAGCATGTGACACCGACTGTCAAATATTTTCGGAGTCGTCGGCGACCTGATCGCTTACCGACCAGAGCTTGACGTGCACTTGCAGCGTATTATGTACAGAAAACTGCTTTGTGTGGCTAACTTGGTAGCTGGGTACCGGTTTTATTCTGTACAGACCTAAAAAACTTGAAGGCCACTCCTGGCCCGGGCCCGGACGCACCTGCCTTGTTCTCCGGACCTCCGGATATTCCGACATCTGGTTGCAGCTGCCTTGTTTTTCGCATGAAGTTGGGAATTTAAATGAGCGGACCGCCGCAAACTGCTCATGTGCAAAGTTTTTCCTCTTACATTGTCCGAGCTTGCTGCACTATCTCATCTTTCTTGAATGCCATCACCAAGCCACCAAGATAACGCTTGACTGTCGACGCAATGCCCGGGAAACTGGCCATCTCTACCCACTGTCAACCCTCGACTTTGGCGAAAATTGCATATCTCGAGCAAGCTACAGCGATGTTGCTGCCTGTGATGGCTTGTGTTACTGGCGGTATCTCGCCTGTGGCGAGAATGATATCCAAGTTGTCACTTGGATGAGCGTCAGCGCACTTGAGCGGGCATCTCGCGAGCTGCTGCTGCTCGCATGTCCGACATCATTGATTCTTGAATTATGTAGGTATCACCAAGGCATGGGCCTTGCTGTTGAGAAGTGGCCAGAAATCACCAGGGTTTTTTTTTTTTTTTTTTTTTTTTTTTTTTTTTTTGGTTTTTAGCAGACCAGAAAATGCCTGAGCCCCCGCCCTTCGAATCACTTTGCACCTCTTTATTATTTTTTTTTCGAAAATCCGCAACAAACTGGGCCAATCTTGTGGAAAGTCTTTGCTCCCTTCAGTCCGCTGCTGTCAACAGTCATTGCAAGAAAACCTACCAACTCAAACAAACTCTCTAACATATCGACATCATGGACGGAGAAAACCAATCAAACAGGCCCGAACAAGGTTCCCTGGAGCGCTTCTCATCAGAAGTCGCCGAGAACAACTCTAATGACCACATGGACGTAAGTGTTGCGAGAACTCCTACCCTCGTCTGTCTTGATGTTATGGTTCTCCTGGCGARCATGGCTAACAAATTCTGTCCCTGATATAGGGCTCAACCACCATGGAAAACCGCCAAATCTCGGGGGTTGGCGTCACCTTCGGCCCTGGCATGGAAGTCCACAAGGTCATGCCAGAGATGACCCGTCTCCCTTATTATAAAGCAGAGTGCAAAAGGGTTAATGTGTACTGGGGCAGACAATTCTCCAAGTACGCCATCAAAATGGACCAGGATCCGTCAAGTCTCCTGACGATCCATACTCTGTTTCTGTCTGGAGAAATTCAGGTCCGCGGCAAGCCGGTCGCCACCCAGTATTTCTCTTCCGGTCCTGGTTCCGGGACACTTGAGCTCTTGGAACTTCCACCAAGTGTAACTGGGGAAGAGATCAAGAGCCAAATTCCTCAGAAGCTTTTGAGGGGTGCGCAGTGGTCTACAAAGCAGCCGAAGTGCAAAGATGGCAGTGCTCTGAGCACTGTACTCTCGCTAATTACGCAGTTTGGTCCCCTCAAAGATCAAAAATTTGAGACTTTGCCAACCATGATGCGGGTATCGGCCTTGTTTCAAAATGAGAATGACGCCAGGAGAGCTGTCGAGGTTCTCAATCAGTCACCACTGCCGTTGGATTCGCAGCAAAAGCTGATAGCTAGGCTGGAGTACCAAATGGATTTCAAGGGTCCAAAAGAATGGGTTCAGCACATTCCGGGACAGCTTCTGAACAAGGCCTCCATATCCCGTAACATCCACCAGATAAAGCTTGCCCTAACACTCGACGGTGCACCACGCTTCAGCCTGAGCGGGGAGAACAGTGAAGTGCTTGTCGAGGCAATGAAGTGGATACGCGAGCTCCCCGTCTCCGGCCAAATCCACGAGGAAAAGTCAGGCTCTCGAGACTTTACCACAACAGACGAGTGCTGTGTCATATGTGATGATACGGCAGAGTCACCCGTCATTACTCGGTGTAAACACGTCTATTGTGGTAACTGCTTCCACAATCTTTGCTCCAGCCCCTTCTCAATTGGAAGCTGGCGAGATCGGGCCGTCTGTCAGGCGCCCAAACCATCGGGCACCTCGACAGCACTTGACAACTCCATCTGTGGCTGCACCCTTACCCTCCCAGAGCTCCAGGCATTGCTCAAACCCAGTACCCTCGAACGCCTTCTCATTGCGTCCTTCAAATCCTACGTCCACCGCCATCCAGACAAGCTGCAAAATTGTCCCACTACCAACTGCGACTACATCTACTTTGTCACGGAGCCCTACGACCAACCCGACCGGCACAGCGACAATCCCGCCACAGCACCGCACATCACCTGCCCCCATTGCCTCGCCAACATCTGCACACGCTGCCAGGAAGGCCACGTAGCCAGAGGCATGACCTGCCTCGAGTTCCAAGATCACCTAGCGCATGGGGCACACTCGATAGCCCTCGCCAAAGCAGAGCAGGGCATCAAGGACTGCCCAAAATGCACGACATCCCTTGTTAAAGTTAACGGGTGTAACCACGTCACTTGTCCTGTATGCAATACCCACCTGTGCTGGAAGTGCTTGGAGATGTTTAGAGGTGAAGCTGCCGCGGATCGCGTGTATAGGCATTTGGTTGAGGTGCATGACGGGATCTATGATGATCTTCCCGATGAGGAAGATGAGGAAGATCTCGATGATGATGATGATGACGACGACTGGGAGCAAGATTATGGGTTTAGAGGTCCGGAGGCTGCTCCCGTGCTGCTTCCCCTGCTGGCACTTCTAGTAGGACGTATGCATCGACAAGCTGTGGAACTGCCGGGACGTGTGCAGAGACAAGGTGAAGAGCTGCGCAGAATCATGGGGAATGCTGTTGATCCGGATTGGGTCGAGGAGGGCCAGGGCGAACAAGCGGATACTGGGCAAGAGGATAACGGGGATGATGATGAGGGTGCGGGTGTGAACGGAGAGGATGCCGCTAAGCAAGGCATTGAGATTGAAGATGAAGAAGTGGGTCTTCGGTTTCAGTGGGCTCCAGAAGCACAATATCAAGAGGTGAGGTTAGAGAGGGTGGCACGGCACGAGGTGAGGCTGGAGAGGATGGTTTGGCAAGAAAATGGGCGAATGAACGAGCGAGCGCAACCTCATCAGCGGAGGGATTGGGAAGAGATTGATGTCATTGTCCATGACATTTCGTACAACTTTGGCTTTTTCGTTTGGCTTTTTTTCTTCATCATCTCATTCTTGTGGAAGTCATTATATGTAGTCTTGTTTACTTTATGCGTGTATATGACAGTCATTTTGGAAATTATTTCTCTTGCTGCGATGATCGTTGGGCTGTTTCCGTTCTTGTTTCGCGTGATTTTCGCGGTTTTCGTGGTGTTTCCCCTGGTGTTCTTCGGCGCGATTCCCGGAGCTGGAGACAATGATTACATTCAAAGAGCAGGATGGATAAGGTGATACGATGATGCACGGACAGAATGAATCCATCTACTCGCGGGAGTTTAAGACTGGTGGTTTCCCGCGAAGTGATCAGAGTCTTTTACCATTGAACGAAGCTGTAGACCACGGTGACCGGCCAGGGACAACTGAGTGCGAAGCAGACGAAGTCGAGTAACGGATGAATGGATACTATATTCACAACACATATAGGCCCCTTTTGGCTAATTAATGGCACTCAAATATTTGTAACGCCCTTCTGAATAATGACAAATGACGACGCACGGCCGGCTCACAGCTGCGAAAACGATTTTGGCTCACCGAGCTGCCGCTGCCGCCGCGGATCCAGGAGCCCACGATGTCACTACATCCCAACTCCGATTCGCTTTTAAAACCCGCCTTCGCAATGCGTTGCACATCCGTAGCCATTTAGAATATTTTCAATTGCCGTAAAAAGCCTCATGATCATTGTGATTGCCACCTCTTTCTCTCAACACAACGATAAGCGAGCGACGTCACCAGCGCCCCGCAGAACCTGACATTCATAGGCGTAGCAATCAAGCCAATCACTCAACCACCAGCGTTAGCCCGATTAGCTCAGCTGGTTAGAGCGTCGTACTAATATCGGATCTCCTCTGATATCAAGTCCATGCGAAGGTCAACAGTTCAATCCTGTTATTGGGCATTTCTTTTTTTAGGTTTTTTCCTTCTCTCTTTTTGCACTTGCCCCTTCTCTGGTCCAGCCAGCACCCACCCATTTGCGTTTTCTTTCTTTCTTACTTCTTGAGTTTTCTTCACTGCTTGTGTGGCTGTTTTGAAATTAAGTTTTTTTTTTTTTTTTTTTTTTTTTTTTGGTGCAGACCGCCGGGCGGTTCAGAACCCGGAGGCCCGTAGCGCCCGGACAGTGCGGGTGGGGATTTTGCGGGGTGAGCGCCGGCGATCTCCACTCATTTTCGGTGTAAGTGGCGGCTCCACTGTGTGGGAAATGCTTGGGAGGTCGGACACTCGATTGTTGTGTAATGGACAAACATGGTGGGTGAATAGGACTGATTAATTGATGAAAAGTTAAATTTCAGATTCAACGATATGTCACCGCGTTCAGGTTTGAAGAGAATGAACGTCCAGAATGGGATGAGAAACTGCGCAGAGTTCCCGTCTGGGGGACAGTCGCCAGTAAATACAACCCCCTGAACGCCGCTAAAAGCCAGGCCAGCACCCTCTGACGCACGACCAGTACATATGATCGATCTCTCACTCTTTCCTGATCTCCTTTCTTTCGTCCATCTCATTTTCATCTATCGCTCTCTTTATCTTCCTATTTCTCTCTGTGTTTTCTGTCTTCTTTCTCGAGCCCAATTGATTAAAGCAGAGACCTCAGGTGCTAAGCTCCCGTTAGCGCACCAGTGGTAGGCGAATTACAGGGCCAGGGATGGCCTGCTGCAAGAAGCTCACCTGTAGAGATCCCAAATCATCCTCCTCTTCCTGGCGATGAGGTGCCAACAGCACTGTTGCCAGTTTCTTTTTCTTTTCTTGCACTTCCATAACTCTCTGCGTAGTTGAGGTGATGTTGTCAGTTTGATAGCTGGATCATGTATTTTGAATGGTGTGTGCATTATTGACTCACCTCCTCGAACGAATCCCTGGCGTAAAACCGAACGGTGGTGACTTCTCGTGTCTGGCCCATTCTATGGATTCGCGCCAAAGCTTGCTCCTCAAGAGTTGGGTTCCTGAGATTCGACGGTCAGCCCAGGGCTCTTCGTATCTGTAAAATGGTAGAGTCATTAAAGGATTGGGCACGTACCAGTGTGGTTCCATAAGGAAGGCGTACGAGGCGACCGTTAGCGTAAGTCTGGGTAGGGGTGGTTAGCAAGGGCTGAGAAAAGCTCCTCAAGAGAGCAAGCTGGGTGTTGTGATCTTACCCGACGGCGCCGCAAGAAAGTGTCAGCAGCAGGACTCTGCACGGCGGATCATGTCGGAACCTGTTAACGACATTTTGCCGCTCTTTTTGGGGAACTTTGCCGTCGAAGCGAAGACATGGTATCCCCTCGGTCTTGAGTCCGGCCTCGATAACGTCGAGGGTGGTCCTCCAGGTCGTGAACACGACGCTAAAAGTGTGGTTAGTACCATCTCTCCATGAGTTGGCACAACACTGGCGTACCTTTTGGTGTCATTGGGAAGTTTGTTGAGCTGCGAAATTAGCGACTTGACCTTTGAGGGCATCTCGAGTGGCAACATCAAGTTCTTCCCCTCTAGTAGTCTGGCGGCTGGCTCCGATGATTCCTCGGCGGCGATGGCTCCGATGGATACTGGGGCAAACGGACATACTGGGTTATGTTCGCAGATGAAAAGTGCGTCTCCACGTTTGGAAACACATTCCGAACACACGAACTTCATACATTGTGAGAAGAGAGGCTGTGGCAATCTTCGTGCCCCAGAAGCATCGCCTAACAGACTGACAGTATCGTCGAGTGAGACTTTGCAATCCTTACAACGCACTGGGTCTATTCCCAGCTGAAGGTTCAGTGCTCGTTGGGCCACCGCACTGTTCCAGGTGGTATCGGCTGGTTGGTTTATGGATGATATATCCTGAGCCTCGGAGTCATGACGTGAGCGGTAATACAATCCAAGATTGCATGTCATCCGCATGGCCTCAATCTGCTGGAGAACATTAACGTACGAGGGTGAGCGTACGGCGTCAGCATTGTCTGCGTACAACAACTCATCAAGGCGCTGAATGGTTTGAGTGCGGATCTCGATATACATCTCTCGTTCAGCTGGAAAGAATTCCACTGCGCACTGAAGATCGCGCCTTTCCGGGAGCTGGATGGTGGTTCTAGGTCGCCTCAAAATCAAGCAACCCGCTAAGCGCTTSAAGCGCTTTAGTGCTTCCTCGGCTTGCCCGTTCTTCCAAAGATTCGTGATGTCAGCGTCAAAGCATCTCTTGTCACTGTATGGATAGATCCTCAAGAACTTTAGCAAAGTCGCTAGATCAGAGAGCTTGTTCTGGATGGGCGTTCCCGTGACGGCCCAACGAGATTCCCCGTCGAGTGCACAAATAGCATGCGCCATTTGAGAATTGTGGTTTCGGATGAAATGAGCTCGAGTCATGATACCTTAGTCAGTGATATGTCTGCTCGATCTGACCTTCAAAAAACAACATGGCTCACTAAACGTACCTTCGTCCAAGATGATCCTTCGCCAACGCCTGGAGAAGACGCCAGAACGAGCTTGTTCACCCGAGTTCTTCCACTCGGCTGAAACAGTATTGATATGTTGTGAGAACAAGGGTGGGTTGGTGAGCCTCGTTCATTGCGGCCAGCCTGTCGTTTCCGTGATGTCGGCACCATGAAAGGGCTCCGGGCTCTACGTGCCTAATAGGTATCTGAATGAGCCTAAGTAACCTGATATCGTTATGATAGGAAATGACCTCACTCTACCAGTTGCTCTTCCCATGTACCTAAGACTGTTCGGGGATTGATCAGCACTCTAACTCCAGTTGCCCCATTATTGGTAAACGTACGTGGTGGCGGAACAATGACTAGTGTCTGGCCGGCCGGCGCCATCTCGTTTTTCCCTCGAGGAGCAAGTGAGACCCACATCAGATCACTCGCCGTCAGAGCAATCATTGTCAGCGTTTTTCCTAAGCCCATCGGATCGGCAATTATGCCGCCCTGAAAATTCTCTGGCATCTCATCTTGATGCGAGCCAGATATCCGATTCACGAAGCTTCTATATGGTACTCGGTTCAGACACGGCTTCTCTGCCCTGAAGTGAAGCGATTAAGTACTCACCCGTCTGTCATTCGATTCTCAACATACTCCCAGACATCTGGGTGCTCGCCGTTAAGTACCCATCCTTCTTCTCTCCTTTGCATAAATGTCAAAGCTTGTTTCTGATGCCTGCAAGTGACGTGTGTCAGAAGTTTCTGGTACCAGGGATTGAATGAGACATTGACTTTACCTTGCCAATACTGTTCGAATTGCTCGAGGTTGGTCTGCTTCTGGAAGGTCTCGGGCAGATGTTATGGCATCCAAAAGCTCCGGAGTTGGTACAGTACTAGTGAGCTCGACTAGTTGCGTCGTTGGTTTTCCCAGATCGGATGTCCAAATGCATTTTTCCAGGTCTGTTGACGAGAGGCGATGGGGATTGCAGTAGCGGACATGTCTACCGCATTGCAGTGGATCCTGCAAATAGACGTTGTGCTCTTGAAAGAAGCTCCCAATCTCCTCAAACAACTCAAGAGGACCAAACATGGTGATGGACAGTGTGCAGCAGAGTGCTTGCCTGAGAAACTTAAAAGTGTTTTGTTGCCCACCCTGTGAGAGCGAACGTGTGCCTTTGAGACAGATCACATCAAGTTCAATGCCGGATTCCTCAAGCAAAGCATCCGTCAACACTGTCCAGTCGTGGCTATCATCGTTGGTACTGTTGGCAACAATTGTCCCCGAGAACTCCTGATTGTCGGCCTTCCCAGAAAAATGAGACGAAGAGTCCAGACTGACTCGAAGGTACGGGAAAGACGTAGTATTGCTCCAAGGTGCATGACGGTCAAACCTTGCGGGTATACCAGAAAGCTTTAAAAGTGTTACTTGTCAGTACCAGAGTTACAACAGTTAGAAGCCTGAGCCGACTGGGCATGTTCTTAATTCAGAACCAACAGTGAATTGTTTTGTGGAGAGACTTACCTCACCAAAACACACCAGCTCTCGTGCATCTTGAATCGGAACATCGTGCGAAGACTCGGAGCTCAAAATCCCGATATCATATTCAATGATTGTACTCTCAGCAGGTTCACTGCTTTCCAGCCGCCTGCGCTTTCGATTGCTTCGCTCTGGTCGCATTGTCAAATAGAACGTGGAGGGAAGTAGTCTCTCGAGTCCATCAATGTGAGATGGACGGCGGTTTACGTTGAACAAGAGGGGCCCCTAGAGACAATCATATGTCAGCGAACTGGAGAGCATTAGATGAATCAAACCTTCTGGCGCAAAGACTGCACGCCTAGTCCTGTGAAAGTGCCTACGGATAGATAGGACCTAGTACCGAGGGAACTAGTAGTGGTAGTTGAGACACTGGGGACCACTTCGTAGCTTTGAAACTATGTCTAGGTGCCAATCAGTTCCATCCTGATTGGCAGAGAAGTGCCAAAACATCAATTTCCAGGCGGCCCAGAACAACAAGCAGACAGGTGATTATTGATGGCGCAAGAGGGCGGTGTGGCTGTGCCCATGTATACTCGAGGGAGTGTCTTATTGTCGTGGGAGAATCGACCCTACATTACGTCAACTACGACGTATCTTGTCCTTTGCGAGAGTTCTAGACCCGTTGGTTTTTGTTGTGGTGGGGCTCGTCCCCGACCAGAGCTCACCAGCCGCTTTCGAGGCAGAGCTACGAGGGGTACCTGCCTCGCTGAGTTTACCACCCATCGTCTTGTTTCCATCCTCTTCCATCCTTGATCCAACAGTCTTTACTACCTACACTCGAGTCCCTTCTGACAGCCATGAAACCATCCCGTCAATGCCATCGTGACATCCCAATGGTTCGCGAAGCTGGTCCATCAGGCTGTCTCCGGGGCTCACTGCCCACACCTAGCCTGCAGAGAGTGGCAAGTGGCGTCCCCACTGCATAATCTCAGCCCCGACTGCATACATCTCAGAGCTCTCCAGGCCAGTCATATTTCAACACCTTCAAGTCAGGCTTACTGGCGTCAAGTCAGGCTAACTGGCGCTTCCAAGGCGTTTTGAGGAGGCTCAGCAACTTTCTGCCTAAATGATGATACGGGAAGTTACGGAGCTGGTGTTGCCTAAAACCTCGTCTCTGTTGATGCTGCCTCCTCCTTAGGTCTCGATTCAGATACAGTTCTGTAAGAACTCCTCTCTTCTACTTGTGTGTTTTGCTTCATACCTTTTTAGAATACTCCAACTGTTCAGCAATATTAGGCACCAAAACTACAACAGTCATGCCACTCGTGGCGCGAAGCTCTCTAGAAGCCAGACGTATCATTCGCGAAGCATTCGAAGGCCTCGAGAAGATCATATCCTGGAGCGAAGCGAATGACTTCAACAACACCACGCTACAGAACGTGCAAGATGCCGCACTCGAAATTGAAAATATCCTTGCTGCGAGACAATGTCTGAGAAATATGCGGCGTCTGTCACCTTTGTTAGAGGGACTGAAAGGCTACGCTGAAGCCATAGAGGTCCTATGCAATGGGACTCCCTTCCTACCCTGGATCTGGGCTCCCATCAAGCTTATCCTCAAGGCAAGCATTTTGACGACCACTATACCAAAGTTTTGCATGATACTAACTGATTCTAGATTTCCTCGGATTACACGGATGCGTTCGAAAGAATTATTAAAGCCTACTCAGGAATCGCCGAGTCACTGCCCCGGTTTCAAATTATGTCCAATGCGCTTAGAAACGACAAGGATATGCAGCAAGTTCTGGCGGTCTTCTACGCCGACATTCTGGCATTCCACAAGGAAGCATACATCTTTGTTCGACGAAGCGGTAAGACAATAGTAGCAATTACACCCTTTGCACTSAGTGCAACATCTAATAACGAAATAGGTTGGCGAGCATTGTTCCTCACGTCCTGGGGCCGATTCCAACGCCGATTTGATTCCATTGTGAGACTATCAAGATGGGCCAGGACCTGCGAGGATGGCGACAGGAAAGCCTCGACAAGCTGAAGTCCTCAGAGGAGGAGCAAACTGCCAGGCAATATCAATCAATAATCGCATGTCTGAAGATGGATGAGACCGAGCAACTCGCCATCTTCGATGCTATCTCTTCCGAGGGAAACAAGTACGATGGAACATGCGACTGGATCTTGAGAAACATCCAAATACGTGAATGGCTAAAAGAGACGCCCGCAAAAGACTTCGTATGGTTGCATGGGATTCCTGGGACCGGAAAGAGTGTCATAGCAACACAACTCGTCAAGTTCCTCCAGAGCAATGCGAAAACCATGGTTGCTCGGCATTTCTGCACCTACACCCATTCGTCTTCCACCCAATATGAGAACATACTCCGGTCATTGCTGGTTCAGCTTATGCGAACCAGCTCCGATCTTATTGCTCACGCACATGCCGAGTTCGTTATCGGGAAGAAGCTACCTACTAGCCAATCCTTGGAGCAGTTATTACTGGCATTTGGTAGTGCTGTCTCCCCCATACCCTCCGAATCCGGATCGATCCACTTGGTCATTGATGGCTTGGACGAGTGCGATCCGGATCAACAGAAACAAATTGCAAATTTGCTCGAGAAGCTTCGCGGTCTTCGGTCTTCAGCCTCAGTTGTGTTCAAGATCCTACTGTGTAGCAGAAACACACCGTATTTGGATCAGCGGTTCCGGAAACGGAGGTTTCAAGTTGTTTCCATGACGAGCGAGAAGGGGAATATTGAGCCTGCAATTCTCCTAGCTTGGCCGGCAACAAATCGACTGCTCCTCGCACCTCGTTGCGAGAGAAGAAGATATTCGTCGAGGCTTGGCCGGCAACAAATCGACTGCTCCTCGCACCTCGTTGCGAGAGAAGAAGATATTCGTCGAG
>RANZ01000577.1:0-20123 GCA_009805285.1 Neurospora terricola FGSC 1889 | reverse complement strand
GTACGATCAAGATTGCAGGAATGGGAATGCTGACACAGAGGCCTTGCCCACCAAAGCTTGCGAGTTCATATCAGGAGTTGCTCGAGTAGGTTTCTCCAATAACGTTCCTCGGATGAAAGAAGTCGCAATTCGCTAATGATGTTCTGTCGTCTCTTCTGTTGCGCAGCGAGTTTTCGAGCAAGGACCTACGATCGGTTGGAAACTATACCCTCGGACGACTAATTGGCAAAGGATCCTTCGGCAAGGTCTACTTGGCCACACACAAACTTACAAATGGCTCCAAGGTGCGTTGCCCTGGTGGCTTGGTCCCTGAAGCCTCTTTCTGTCCCTTCCGAGACACTCGGGCTAATCTTCTGTCGAATCTTCTCTTCGGCCGCATATATAGGTCGTGCTCAAGTCAGCCAACAAGGATGACACCAACCTCGCTCGCGAAATCCATCACCATCGCCAATTCGTCCACCCGCACATCGCCCGACTATACGAGGTGGTCGTGACGGAGAATCTGGTGTGGATGGTGCTAGAATATTGTCCAGGTACGAAACAAGAACAGAGGTCTCCTTCGACATCACACCTTCTTCGACCGTATGCGCCCTCTCTAAATTACATTGACGTGTTTCACAGGCGACGAGTTGTACAATTACCTCCTTCAACATGGCAAGCTATCGGTCGATAAGGTTCAGAGGATCTTTGCGCAACTGGTGGGCGCCGTGTGCTACGTCCATCGACAATCCTGTGTCCATCGGGATCTGAAACTGGAAAACATCCTCCTCGACAAGCACGAGAACGTCAAGCTATGCGACTTTGGTTTCACACGGGAATATGAAGGCAGTGCCAAGTATCTGCAAACGTTTTGCGGCACCATCTGCTACTCGGCTCCGGAAATGCTAAAGGGCGAAAAGTATGCGGGCGAAAAGGTGGATGTTTGGAGCTTGGGAGTTATCCTCTACGCCCTTCTCTGCGGCGAGCTTCCCTTTGACGACGATGACGAGCAAGTTACCCGGCGAAAGATCCTTAGCGAGGAACCAGATTATCCCGATACCCTTCCGGCAGATGCGCTATCACTTCTGAAGATACTACTATCGAAGCGACCTCTAATACGACCGTCCTTGCCCGATATCCTCGCCCACCCGTTTCTTGCCGAATACGCGCCACAACAACAAGAGATCCTGAAACTCGAGCAACCGCCGCCATTCTCGACGCCCCTGGAAAAGGAGACGTTACATCGGATGCGAAGCGCTGGGGTGGATACAGAGGCGGTGATGGAGAGTGTCATAGCCCAGAAGTGCGACGCCCTTGCTGGCTGGTGGACGCTACTGATCGAGAAGGAGGAACGGAAGGCGGCGAGAAGGGAACGAAAGCGCAGGGAAAAGGAGGAAAACAGAAACTCGAGACGGTTCTCTCAGGCTTCCAGTCGACTTAATGCTTTGGCTACGGTGGAAGAGTCACAGTATGCCCAGTTCGGAGAGCAGCCACAAAGACCACGAGGGCGGAGCGAGAGGAGACGAAGCGGACACTACCCGACTTTGCTCATCCCGGATATGCCCAGCTATGCCGATTATTCCAGAAGCGCAACTGAACCACGCAGTCCGACAGATGGCGATATGCCACCGCCTCCGGTTGATAAGGATTCGATTAGGGGCAGGTCTACCAGTTCCTCTCGGCACAGGAAGCCGATTCCTCCGCCCAAGGAGGGTATTCTGAGGAGTGCGCGATCGAGAGGCTCCACTCTTCACTTGGTCACTACGAGTGAAGTTCTGGACTTGAACGGGACTCTACAGCTGCCTGATGACCAGAACCAGGTGAAGAAGAGGCCGTCCAAGACCAAGATATTCTGGAAGAACTGGACACATTGGCTCTTCGAGAGTACACGGCGGCATAAGAACTCCCAGAAGCGCGCCAGCCAATCGACCCCTAACCTGGCGGATAAGGCTGCTGTGCAGAGTGCGAAGGAAGGCAAATCTAAAGACGGGGAGAGTCCACGTCCGCAGACGAGCAAGTACCCAGGAGCGAGTTCTCCGATCACAACGGGCACAGCTGGCCTACCTAAGGGTGTAGTGGCCAACGGCTACGCCAACAAAGCGTCACCGGCGCTCTCTGCAAGCTCTGCTCCGTTTAAGAACAGTAACGCTTCCGTCGGGCTCTCGAGTTCGCTACCGTCCTCTTTGCCGCCAATTCCACGTACATACACGTCAGGTTCCTACAAGCGACAGTCCCTCTCGCCGTCACCCCTAACACCGCGCTCTACCATGCGGCGAGCATCTGGCACTGCGGGCCTTCGCGGCAGGAAGTCTACCTCTTCATCTGTCTCCTCCATCCGTTCAATGCACCACACCCATCACCATTCCCACAGCAAAGCCAGTTCCACCTCCTCCAACAATTCCGTTTCTACATCAGTCTCGAAATCCGCCTTACAAGCAAGCCGCAGTCCGCACCACTCCGTCAAGGTCCTCCCCGCCACACCAACAACTGTTGGCTTCCCAAGCAACATCCGCTACGTCCGCGACCGCACAGGCCCGCCCCTGGGCATCGGCAGCATCGGAGGCCCCAGTCTCTTTGCCAACCCGCCCAGTGACTACGGCTCTCACGACAACAGCCGCCTCAACGCCGCCTTCCTCGGCAATGGCGGCGGTGGCCTCTCCACCCTCAACACCAACACGCAGTACTACCAGCTCCCCCCGGCCCCTGGTTCGCCCAACCCCTTTGCCTCGGTCAACCCGGGAGGCTATTTCGCTCCAAGGGCAGCGGGTACCGGATCGCCTGTGGTCGGACCCAGTGGTCACGGCGGCGTGATGTTCGCCAAGAGGAAGAAGAATATCTTCAAGGGCCCGATGCTCAACTTTGGCGGCAGTGCCGGCGGCGCGGGTGCTAGTAGCAGGCAGAGAGAGGAAAGGAGTAGTAGCGGTGCGTCCGCGTCGGCTTCAGCGAGTCATTCTAGGAGTGCGAGCGCGAGCGGCCTGGGACGGAGGAGTGGGGAGATTACGATCCAGGAGGAGGAGGAGCCTGGGGAGGAAGAGGAGGAGGAACATAATGCACATGGTGGCTACGGCGGTGGGGGTTACCACAATAACAACTGGGGCGGAAGCAGGACAGGCGCAGGTTGGGGAGGACCAGGGATGGCGGGGATGGAAGAGGAAGAGGAAGAGGAAGAGGAAGTCGAAGAGGTGGATAGCTTTAGCCCGATAATCAGCGGGCCGGGCGAGATTGTGGAGGAGAGGATCATCGAAGATGGGGAAGAGGAGGATGAGAGTGCGGATGAGAGTGCGGATGAAGGGACGATTACTGATCAGAGATCGAGGCGGTCGAGGCCTAGGTCGCAGGATCTTGAGGGGATGGATGCCATTGGTGACAACAGGCGGCACTCGAACCCGAACCCGAACCAGACTCCGACGAGGCCGAGCGCACACGGGGTGGAAGAAGAGGAGGAGGAAGATAATGTGGATGTTGGCGAAGGGTTCAAAGGGCTTGGGTATGATGTCGGAATCGCGATAACCACGGATTCACACAGGTTGAGCACCGATGGGCCGCTCTCGTCATCAACTATTCGGGTCGTCCCGGAACATCATCAACAACAACATCAGGGACGCGGGCACAGGAGAGGAGGAGGATCAGGAGGAGGGAGTAATGGTTTTGGCAGCGGCAGCGGCGGTGGCGGTGGAAGTAATGCCGGAAATAATGGAGAAGGACCGGCGGCGGCGAGTAGCAGTACTACTAAGGTTAGCAGATGACGGTTAGTGAGGCGGGCCTTGCATATAACTAATAAGTAAAGTGTCGCGTGTAAAGAAGGGATAGGCAACAAACAAACCGGGCCAGGAAAACAAACGATCGATGGGGAACTGACACTGAAATTGAACTGAATTGGACTGGATTGACAGAGGGATGGATGGGTGGGTTGGTTGTTGAAATGGAAGGAAGGACGAGGCCTGGTTATACCAACTACACTTACTTGCACTTGCACCTACTTTTTCTTCCGCTCTTCTTTTTTGTTTATACAAACTACATATACATATACATGTACCATACATAGAGATACCTAACTAACTACTACATAGCTGGTCCCGTCCCGGACTCGTTGGACACGAGGAGGAGAAGTAAAACAAGGAGGTTGGCATGGGGTAGGGATGGGGATGGGAAAGGGGATGGGATGGGTCCTGTTGTCTTCTTTTTTTTACTACACTTCACTTCTTGTTTTTTTGAGCAAGGGCCGCCTCACTTTACCTTTACCTACCTACAGGTACTTATACCTCTTCACATCACTTTTTTCGTCTCTATTTTTGTCTCTGTTTACGTTTGTTCACCTGGTTTAGAAAGTTTAAGATACCATTTAGTTTTTTTTGATACCTATCTATCTACATAATTGTTTGCTGATTTTGGTGGGGAGAGAGAGAGAGAGAGATGGGGGGAGAGAGGGTGACATAGAGTCGGAGAGAAAGAGCAAGAGGGGAAGAGAAAGGGGTGGAGAGAGTGTAGGAGAGGGAGAGAGAGAAGTAATGAATAAATGGATATCACTACATCACTACATCACTACATCACAGCAGCAAGAGCGATCAGGTACCGAGTGAATTGGAATACTTGGTAATTGGTAATTGGTATATGTGTACGTGTGTCTCTGCAGATGCTCCTGCCTCCCAGTGAGTCCCAGCCAGATGCGCCTTACGGCCGAATTACGACTCTACCTACTACCTACGTTCGCTCAATAATAACCTCAAAAGTTCAAGGAAGAAATTTCCAAAAAAAAGAGAAGCCAACAGATAGCACAACCGGTTTCAACCGGCCCAATAGCCCGGCCAGTGATACAAATCCCGCGGTGTCATGGATGCACGCTGTCGGCTTTGTTCTTTCCAGTTGTTGAAAAGAACCACACGATTTACTGCCCCGGCCGAGAATCGAACTCGAAACCGGACGGGGCCACGGCGGGAGATGCAGAGCTGGCAGCGGTACTACTGACTGCGCTATCCGACCAGGATCGAACTGGTCGTTGGCTGGGGGTGTTGGAAGGAGGGGTGGGATGGGGGCTTATATGGCAGGAGTCACTGGTTGGGGGGGAGGAATGGGTTGAGATGGAAGGTGCAATCCTCCCTCAATTCCTTCATAGCAAACACGGCATAATTCATCATCATCATCGCCACCTACAACAAATCACGGAGATTACTTCAGGACTGGCAGCACCCCCATTATTATGTGTCTCAACAGCATCATCCGCTTCACTCCTCACCCAAGCCTGTATATGCTGTTGAACCGGCTGATGAATGCAAAAAAAAACCAAATTGCAAATGCTATAAAAAAAAGACTATTTCCTCCCCAATGGTATCAAACCTTTCCTTCCGCTTCCCAAAAAACGCTAGATATATGTATATGTATTTACAAAAGAAACTTTTTGAAGACAAAACTGTAAAGAGATTAATTTCTTGGGCCGGCCTTTTTGCAGCCCCTCTCCCCCCCCCACCAAATGTTCTTCAGCAAAGCTCCTCCCCCTTGCTCTCGATATCTTCACCTTTCTACCCTGCGGTACCCCGAGGCAAGGACTTTACGCAGCAGTAGCAACCGCCGGCCCATCAACCGTCACCGTCTCCTTTACGGTCTGCGTCTCCGTAACAGTCGCCGTCTCATTATGAATCAACGTATCCGTCACTCTGACCGTCTCCCTCTTCGTCTCCGTCACCGTTTCCTTAACTGTCGTCGTCTCCTTGACCGTCTCCTTGACTGCCTCCGCCAACAGTGATGAAGTAACAGTGGAAGTGGCCATGATGGTAGCAGTAACCGTCTGGAACCTCTCTTGCGTCTGCGTAGCTGTAGCTGTAGCCGTTTCAGTAACAGTAACCGACACCGAGACCGTGACTGCACTCTCCGAACCAGCAGCAGCTGCCAACTTGACGTGGTTCTCATTCCCATTTAACCCGTGGCCGGAGTTGCCGGAGTATTGAGGGGGCTTGAACAATCTGTCGACTGTAGCCCAGTATGCGGCTTCTGATGCTTGTTTGCTGTCGACAGCAGCAGAAGCGGCAGCAGGGGCAGTGACCTCGGCGGGAGCAGCGAGCTTGACATTGTTGACATTGGCAACTTCTGTAGGCTGAGCAAAACTGTCATAAGATACCAAGTCCGTCACGGTGCCGGTGACGGGGATAATTACGAGGGGGTCGTCGTCGCTGGTGGTGCTAGAAGCGGCGCTGCTTTCGGCGCTGCTTGTGATGATCGGAGCGCTGGTTGTGGTAACGCTGCTGGTGGTAACGTCGCTGGCGGTGGTAACTGGAGCAGGAGCTGAAGATGGGACTGAGACTGAAGAGCCTGAAAAGGTAGAAATACTTTGGTTAGGAACGTCGTGGAATGAGAGTGTGGAGGGTAGTATGGTGGAGAAGGGCTTTGAGGTGGTTAAGGTGATCGTGGAGGTTGTAGGAAGGGGAGGGTTGCTGGTGGTGATGGAAGGGGAAATGCTAATAGTGGTAGAGAGGAGAAGGGTGGTCTCCACGGTCACAGTGATATCAGAAGGGGGCGGCTTACTGCTGCTAATGGTCGAAGAGACGGTGTCGGTCGACGAAGGGATGCTGCTCGAGGCAACTAGCGGCATGCTGATGACGGAGCTGAGGCTCAAGGTAGGCTCGACGCTGCTGACGGAAGAAAAAGAGGAAGAAGAGGAAGAAGAAGACACAGCCACAGACGACACAACCGGAGGATGTGCCGAGCTGGGGTCCATGGTGAAGGTAATCGGGTAAGTGCTACCGCCATCCGTAACAATAGCAGTCACCGTGATGAGTGTCTTGCTGTCAGTAGTAGTCGTAGGAGGCAAGCTCGCCAAGGAGGACGAGGAGACCGAAGCGGACGAAGAAAGGGGAGGCTGAACTGCGATAACACTCGATGAAGACGCAGTCGTAGAGCTTGTCGTAGGCGGCACGGAGGCAATGACTGATGAGGCTAGAGCAGAAGTAGTGACAGGCTGAACAGCAACCGCGCTCGACGACGAAGGTACTGCTCCAGGAGGAGGACCAACAACGGTAACAGTCACCGTCACCGGGCCCACGCTCTGAGTAATCTTGGTGGTATCCGTAACGGTCACCTCCAAACCAGAACTGCTGCTACCAACCGCTCCCCCAGATCCAGACGAGGAGGGAGGAGGAGGCACCGTCATGGTCACGATGCCGGAACTCTGCGTAACCTTCACCGTGCTCGTAACGACCACTTCCGAACCAGCACTGCTGCTACCAACCGCTCCCCCAGAAGATCCAGAAGGAGGAACCGTCACGGTCGTTGTGCCAGAGCTCTTCGTAACCACCACCGTCTGCGTGATTTCTACTTCGCTTCCGCCTGATCCTCCTCCTCCACTACCAATGGGAGCCGCAACAGGCGCCAAAACCTTTGCCGCCTCATCTGGCTCGTAGCAATCAACCACCACGCCTTGGACGGTGGTCATGGGCATGACGAAGCACTTCTTGCCACTGCTGCACTGAGCAACGTTGAACTTGCCCTGGGCGTTGCAGTAGGCACGACCACCCTCCACGCAAGCGGCCTGGCCGGAGATGCAGGTGGTGTCCTTGGTAAGGCTGGAGAACTGCTCGTTGTAGCGGCGGGCGTCGGCGAGGTTCTTGGCGTAGATCTCGGGGGAGACGGTGGTCGTGGCGGAGGGAAGGGCGCCGGTGACGGCGGTGGGGAGGTTGTTGAGGATGTTGCTTGTGACGGCGGGTCCGGTTTGTTGTTGAGTGTTCGAGGCAGAGACGGATGATGTTGCTGGCAAGGCCGCTGACGATGAGCTGGCGGATCCAGACGCCGTCACAAACACTCCCCCGGGCACGACAGCGACACTACTGCTAGCCACAGCCGCCCCCGTCGATGTCGAAGACTTTCCAAAGTCACTCGGAAAGTCCGTCGTGACTCCAATAAACCCTGGTATCGTGTAAGACACCACAATCGTCGTCGATCCATCACCGCCCTCTGCTATTGTTGTCGCCGTCCCATCCTCGTCATACCTCCTCTTCAACGACGCCTGCCTCTGTACTGGACGACTCCTGAGAGGACCAGCCTCAGCAGCAGTTGCCAAGAGGCCGACGAGACCCAGTATTGTTGTGGTAGGTCGCATTTTGCTCGTGGTTGTTGGTGTTGTTGTGATGCCCGAGTGGGTATATATGCGGGTATGGGTGTAACCTATGGTCTGAGACCCGGAGAACCCGCGAAAGGTTTGAGACAAGAGAAAAACTGAACTGAATTCCAAATTGCTTGCTTATCCCCCGTTGAGTAAATTGTTGTGTAAGGTATCTCAGCCAAGAGTATGGAAAGGGATTGTAAGGGAGATCCGAACCACTTCCAGGTAGTAAGGTATGAGAGAGAGAGAATCGGGTTGATCGACACCGACCAGTCGGGTAGGACCAAGATCCCCGTTTCGGTTGTTCCTGAAGGCGTAAGGCGGGTGAGGAGAGGGATGATCTCGTGGAAGCGGTAACTTGAAGAAAGAAGATCAACTACTTTCTTTGTGTTACTACTCCCCTTTGCCGACAGGATATAATTTGGGATATGTGTAGAAAGCGGTTAAAATCACGAACAAGGCGGGGAGGTTCAAGAGGTACAGATAAAGGAAGTAAACGCTGTATAGGAAGAAAAGACGATGATAATGAGTAATGACGAGTCAAGGAAAGACAGAAAATATGACGATGAAGTAGAACAAACCAAAGGAAAGATGGGGAGCAAAGAAGAAGGAGGAGGAGGAGAGAGAAATCCAGACCAGAGAAGATATCATGAGCCAGTAGCCCAACTCCAAGCCGCTCGCCCCAAAGGTGGTTCGTCCGTTGGGCAGGTAGGTAGTCCGGTCAGGACTAGCTACTAGCTAGCTCCAGAAAACCACATGGTCCTCGATGCAAGATGCGATGACAGGTAATGTCGCGTCACGAAACCCACGCACCATTCCTCTTTCGAGAAAGTCGCCGCCCTATGAAATTCTCTTGCAGGCTCCATTCGTGATTGTCCTTTGGATCGGGTTGCCCCGAGAAATGGGCATGGGTGTATGGTAACAGACGCTTCGCAGCATCGTGAAATCACTGGATGGCCGGCGGCCAACTTTCTCGACCAGCCAAGCATTGTGAGTAAATGAGTGAAAATGGACGGAAGCCGGCATGCAATGGACATGGACATGGGGGGAAGTGTAGTGTAGTACCGCATGGAAGAAATTGTCTAGACACCGATTCGACTTCCCCAGTCGTGAGTCGTCGTCTTCGGTCCCAGTCCAGGTTGTAAATGTCCACTCGGCATATCGATCCAGGGCACAACTTCAACGTGGGGAGATATTCCCCTCCTCTCACTGGGCAGTCATGCCCGCCCTGCTAACAAAGACACCCTCGCTCGCTCGCTTGCTCGTCAGTCAGGTCTCCGCGCATATGGTATTGTATCGAGTTGACAAAGAACGCTTGGCCATGAAGCGCCGAAAGGCAACCTCAACCAACTGGGGGACCAGCAGTCGACTGGTGGTGGTTACCCGTCGTATATTTAACCTCGACATTCTTTTATCCCAGTGACGTCCCCTTGTCTCCCCCCTTTGTTTCCCAAAATAAGCAGCCCGTGGCCTTAGACAAATATCATTGGTCAGCAATCCAAAAGAGCCTCAGGAACACCCCGTCGGCCGAGGATGATTGGTCCTGAATCGCGGGCGGCTGTAACTTCTAACCCCTGCATGGGCGGATGTAGATGTAACGTCAACACCTTTGCTTGCTTGCCGCTCGCCGGACGGACACCCGCTCTTGCAGCGCGCTTGATGAGGAAGATTTGAGGATTTTCCAAATTACATCCAGGGCATTCCATGTGGTGGTCGTGATGGTCATGATGGTTGATTTTTCGGATTCTGTTCGGCGCATATGTCAGACATTGCGTCGAACGGCTATATACAGGACTGGCCAGCCTGCCTGAGATGATGAACCGCGACATCGCCTTCTTTCGAAGTGAGTGATGATGCTGATTTTTATCCAAGCAACCGACGACCACTTTCGGCATGTGACCACTTGCCATCCAGCAGCGCCTGTATCAAACACATCTTCTAGAACACCCTGGCATACATATACAAGTATACAAACGAATGAACATCTGCAAGCAACAACTCCAAAATGCACCGTAGTCTACAATCAAGAATGCTGTGACGGTATGCAAATCCAATTAAACTTTTTTTTTTTTTACTCCAATCCACATGCTGCTTCCAAAACACCCACATCATCCACATGCTGCTTTTCAAACACTCCGCGCACATGCTCTCCCACATTCATCTATCATCCCCTGATCTTTGCCTCCAAAAAACCATCAAGCCACCCACGACTCCCACGATCCCGGGTATGACGCTACCTCGTCGCACTACAACTTGACAATCGTCATGCCGTTGACCGTGATCGTTTCTGGTTCTGCGTATTCTGCTTCCTCCTCATTCTCCCCTTCTTCGTGATCCTGCTGATCGTAATTCTCCTGATCGTGATTGTGATGACCGCCGCCGTTGTAGTCACCATCGAAACCCTCTGGGTCGTAGTTCTCCGGGTAGAACTCGGCGTCTGATACGGGCTCCTCTGGCTCCTCCGGCGCGGCTTGGTAAGTCGTGGTTTTGCTGTTGTCCCTGGATACTGGCGCGGTGGTCGGATTCCGGGATGCCTGCCTGGATGACTGTCTGGAGGGTTGTCTGGATGGCTGTCTGGATACCTGCCTGGATGCTTGTCTCGATGGCTGTCTCGAGACCTGTCCAGACGCCCTTCTCGAAGGCTCGTTGAACGAAACCACCGTGACTTCCACCTTTTGCACCTTACTAGGTCGCACATCCCCTTCACCACTAGGCGAACTTCTCTTCCTCGTCACCTCAGCCATCTCGATATCAATGTCATCATGCGACCCTGCTCCTGCTGCACTCGCCGACCCACCCCCAGCGGCCGATGAGATCGAAATCACCGTTGCCGGCGTAGTACTTCTCGATCTCTCGCTCTTCAGGTCATCAACGGCCGTAGGAACAGGCGATCTCGACGGCCTCGTAGAGTCAGTCGTACCAATCCTCGCCTCTTCCATAACCGGTACCGTAATACCAACAGTAGCAGCAGCAGCAGCGGTAGCCGTAGTAACAGCAGCACTTTCCTCATACAACGTCCCCAACCAAGCCTCCCGGAACTTCAACCCAATCGCCAGCGCCATATGCCTCGAAACACTATTACCCACCAGCTTCCACTGGTCTGCCGTCCGGCCCACCAACACTTCCTCATCCAGGTATCCCTGCGCCCGCCGCATTTCATGGACCGTAAAGGGGCGGTCTTCATCCCAATGCAACCCCGGCCCCATGCGCGCATCGCTGGGATTGCAGGTAGTAGTGACAGTAGGGAACAACGTCTTGGGGTTAAGCCTCCGCCAGCCTACCGAAGTATCGTTGGTACGGGTCGTGCCTTCGCTGGGGAACAAATCTCTGTCTCCCTTGCTCATTACCCCGTTTCCTTTGTTCCACGCCTTGATGAAGCTCATACCGTATGGATGGGTGGGAATGCAGGCATATTGGGCGCGGATGTAGGGCGTGATTCCAGCGGCAAGTCGATGGTCCGGAAAGGGGACGCACGCCTCCGGCTTTGCGTCCCCGACTTTTGGAAGGTCGGTGGTACTTTCGCCGGCGCTGACGAATTTGAAGGCTGTGGGGACGAAGATCCTTTGGACGTATGATTCGCCGTTGCAAAGGAACCCGATACTGCGGTTCTTGTCCCGGTAGTGGGAATGAGATGGCAAAGGCGGGTCAGGAAGAGGAAGGCCGGGCGCGGCGAAGTACAAGAACACGCGTTCACGGCTTTGGGGAGCGCCGTGAGCCCAGGCGTCTCCGAGGATAAGCTGGGCTTGGTAGCCCATTCCGACAAGGGCGCAAAACAGCTGTGATAGGACGTCCTGCTTCCTGTTCACGAAGGTTTGTACGATGCCCGAGACGTTCTCGAGGACGCCGTATTTAGGTCGATAAAAATCGACGAAGGAGGCGAAGGAGGCCACCAGGGACTGGTTCTTGACTTGGTTAAGGACCTTCTTGTCCTGAGTGAGAAGTGAGAACCCAGGGCACGGGCTACCGGCGGCGATGAAGTCGACTTCACCGGGCCGCGGCACATTGTCGGAGAATTTACCCTAATAGAAGTTAGTTAAAACAGTCTATATTAGCCAAACTCCTGGGGAACGAGAGGGAACATACCTCCAAGGCAAGACGGAGAAGGTCGTCGACGGAGCCAAGGAAAGGGTGAGTTTTGTTCGGATCCGGCGTATTGGCCATGTAGGTATGGATGGCCTTATCCCAGATATCGTTGGCCCAGCGCATTTCAACAACACCACCCTCTTCCAGGCCTCGTCCAAAGATACCACCGCCGCAGTATAGATCCATTCCCTTCAACTTTGGTTTGCCAAGGTTCTCCGAGGGGTTGAATCCTTGGCGTAAAGTACTTGGGAATGTCTTGAGAGGAACGCATTTCCCATGCTCTTCTTGCCTATGTGTAATGAAGAATATGTTCCCTGTTCCTCCTCTGTCGTACGGACTTGGGATTCGCTCGTCCGGGCGAAAGAATCTCACAAGGCACTTGCCTATGATTCTCTCGGCCCGGACCTCGACCAAATTTTCGGTATAGACCAGCTCGTTGGGTGGCGCATTCTGACGATCAACCTTTCGTCGCTGCAACAGCTTTCTGAGTCGTACGAACGCCGTCTCCTTCTCCCCTTGGATAAAGAATTCCACCACTTCGTACGGCTCCGAAAACTTGTCGGACGGAGACAGAGTGGCGAGGACCGTATCGCCAGGCTTGTAAGGAGGTGTGGGCGGCTTTGGCGGCTGGTTATGATAACAAGTCAAATGGGCTTTCTGTAGTGTAACCCATCGTCGTTGTTCGCTCTCGTACAACTGCCTAACGAAAAACTCTCCCTTGCCACTTTCTGGACTGCCGAACCAGTCTACCGGATGAACCGCGAGCACCTCATTGCCCTTGACGCGGGCATGATGGCCTTCCTGACACGTGCAGTGATTGGACAGGAAGAGCTCGTTACGCCACTTGTACTTCATGGCGCAACACGGTGTGTCTTCGGGGCGATAAAACCAAATGACATCGAAACTCTTTGGGCCAAGGCCACGGCCACTCTTTGTCTTTGCAGTATGGACCTTTTGCACGAGGCCAAACCACCTGTGGTCGTCTGTGTCGGTTGGTTTCCATTTGGTGTCCGTATTCGAGCTGTCATCCCGAGGGGTAGAGATCACATCTCCAACCTTGATTTGGTCGACAAGGTCCTGGGCCAAGTATTTGATGTAGGCCGGGTGAATCTGTCCGCTCTTTAGTTGTGATTTGGGTTTGGGTTTCGATTTGGGCTTGAAGTTCTCCTTCGTTGAAGGTGGTAGGTTGTTTTCTGGCGGAACGTCCGAGGATACGATGGATACGACATCCGAGTCGATGAGCATTACCTCTGCTCCTTGCACTGGCAAGGGCTGAAGTGGTGTCGGCAGACTCTCTGTCGCAGTTTCATCCTTGGTATCGTCCTTGGTGTCATCCTTGTTTTCTTTCTTGACACGCTTTGCGAGCTTTACCTCCTTCTCTTTCTCCGCATCCTCCCCTGCCAACCGCAACACCTTTCCAAGAATCATATGACCAAAGCACTCCTTGATGTATGGAGTGACGATGGTAGCCGCAACAGTTCGATCGCCTTCGGTGACCACCGGCCCTGGAGGAACCTCCTGTCTGAAATACTGACCGGGCTTAACGGTCATGAGTTCCCGGAAAAGTCGGTCTCCCGCTGCCCTCTTAGCGCCTGCCACGCCATTGATCTCCTTCCAGATGTACCCAATGTTGGCGGCGACCGAAGTCCGGAAATCGTCACTAGGATGCTGAGCCCGCCACTTCTGGAACGCCTTTGACTTCCCATGGGCCTTGGAAGCCCACTGGATGAAGTCACTCTTGAAGCAGCCAAGGGTGACCTCGCGCTTCCTTTCGACCATGCGGGTGCAATAGTCAACGACATGTTTTCCGAGGTCGGCAATCCAAAGAAATGGCTGGTAAAACCTCTGGTATTCCAGCGCGGGCTTCTTGAGCAGGTAGTAGATTTCTTTCTTGGCGTTGTGCTTGGATCGAACCCAGATCTGGCCCTTGACGCTGTGCAGAGACGCACCGTAGTTGCCAACAGGCAGCTCGAGCACTTGCATGCCGGTGACGTAGTGCTTGGTGTTTCCAAATTTCAGCACTCCGTCGAAGTAATACGTGTCGTGCAGCACCTTGGTCGCCATAAGTTGGACTGGCCGCATTTCTCGAGGGTGGTAAGCATAGTTGACATAAAAGTTAAAGTCGTGTAGCTCGAATTCGATGTAATCCCCCTTGGTCTTGCCAGCAGTTTTCGCAACTTTCAAGAGATCTTCAACAGCTACGCGCTCAGTAGTTGGCTGCGGGGGCGGTATGGGATTATCGTTCTCATCGACCCTTTGGAATATCGACCTTGGGTTTATCAGAGTCGATACTGGTAAGTCGACAGTAATGTGCTTACTGCGCTGGACCCCGAAGTCGTCATCTGGGCCCTCGTCTGAAAACCCATCCGGAAGATCCGCCTCGTCTTCGGACTCAGGCGCGGACGCGGGGTCAACGCTATTCAGACCGGATTCGGCTTGGAATTGCTGCTCCAGCTCAAGCTCAAGTTGGAGTTGAGGGTCGTCGAGGCTTGGCGTGATAGTCGTCGCCGCTATGGGCTCGTGGCACTCCTCCTCGACTGCCGGGAGTGGTTGAACGTAGTCGTCCTCTTTGACTAAACCCTGGCTAAAAACGGACGCGAACATGTCCAAATAGTCTTCTTGAGAGCCCATGGCGTCGGCGGGCACGTCGATAAACATGCCCCCGCGGCTGCGATCCGGCGAATCCATGGCTTGGCTGATGACGAACTGGCGCTTAGTTCTACTTTATGGGTAGGCGTGCTCCGAAGTCAAGGACAAAGTTGAGGTCAAGGGTGGACCTATAACAAGAATGAAGGCGGGCGGCTGGAGAGAAGGTATTCGGGTATGTCTTGGCTAAACCATTTGGTGACTTGTTGCGATATTGAATTTTTCGAATTATTTCATGTTGAAGGGAGGTGAGTTGGTGATGATGAGGTAAGAAAATGGTGATAAAATTCTAGCAATCCCGTTTATTGATGAAAGGCTAGAGATCGTGAATGAGCAAAGCCGGTTCGTAAAAGAATACAAAATAAAGCAACAAAAAGGGAAATCTTTTTGAAAAGATTTTATTCGTATCGTTTGTAGTCCGGGTATGTGCAAATCGGTGTTGTATTAACGATACGTAAAAGAGTGTCGTATCAAGCGCTCTCAGATATTTTCAAATATTTTGGCTGTCGCGTGGGTGTGAAAGCGAGTGGTCTCGAGAAGGCGGGTGCACAAGGAGTTGAGGTGACCACGTTGAAAGGAGGAGCAAAGCAACAGAATACAACAACGAACTTGAATGGATTCTCTTTTTTTCTCCCTTGTCCACCGAATCCCTCTCTTCCTTCCTGTTGCGGACTGCGGGTTTGCGCGCCCGGGTCTCGACTCGAGGAGACTGGCTCCTCGTTCGACTGGGATGTGCAGCGAACGGGACTTCCTCGAGAGAAACGCGTCCCGCGACTGTGGATTCTTTGTCGAGGGTTGGCAAGGGTTAGCAAACTGCGCCAAGCGAGATCAATTGCCCAATCACAGAGCCCGCGTTCCTGCCGTTTGCGGATCCTCCAACCGCACGAACAGGACCCACCAAAGGCCGGTGAAGACCCACTTATCTTCGGTCTGTTGCTCCGGTGCGCCCGGAACTCAGACCGGAACTCAGACCGGCATGTCATAATCAACGCTCAACAGTTCCAAACACAGTCCATTACCATAACCAATCTGTTCCTTCTCAAGCTGCTGCAGCAATTAAAGGTATTCGACCCAAAATATCTAAATACCAAAGTAGACCCCTAACAGACCGGGTATTCCAAAGCGCTCCTTGCTCGCTCGCTTGCTATCTAGGGTATCTTGATCCCAGCGTACTGTGTATCCGTATAACTCAATTAGAGTTGGGAGTAATCCCATCGTCGCTTGTCCTCCGCAGTTGAATCCATCTTCTCGGCTTCAAACCCAGGCATGCCGGTTTTCTTAGGCTTCTGTGTATCCCCAGGAGCTCCTTGCCTAACTCTCCTAACAATTCGAGATGGTTTGGTGAGCCAAGTATCGGTATATGCCTGCGTGTTGAGCCAACGCGCAGCAACGACAGCATCCGTACCCTTCAGGTCTCCGTCCGTTCTCTTGGCCGGGAGGTGCCAAGTGCAGCCTTGTGTTTGCCTGAGTGCTTCGAGTTTTTGCCTCGTCCTGACCAGCATGGTTTGTAGCGAATCATTGACTGGCAGATGAGGCCACATCTCGATAAAGTATGCAAACGTCTGGTTCAGGACCTTATACTCGGTTTCGCCCGGCTCCCTTGCGTTCTCCAGAATGCGAGGGTCTAACCAAGAGTCGAGCACCCAGTTTACCAAGCTCAACATCAATTGCGCGTTGCCCAGACACCCTAGAGCTTGCATATACCGGAAAATATGAGGCGCCGTCAGCGAGTACTGTAACGTGGGGAGCTCGAAACGTGCTGATGCGTCGCCATTTGATGGGACCGAAATGGGCCTTACCATCTCTTTGAAAGTGGCATGGAGCTTTTGAGCAGCCAGGCGAATTACTGGCACCATTCTCAAATCTCCGTACTGCTCGGTTGCTGTTGCTGTAGCCACCGCTTTCCTCGTTTCAAATGCCAGTGCAACCGTTGACTTTCGTACCATGAGACTAAGTAGGTCGAAGATGGTGGCATCCAGGCCTTTCGCGAATACCGTCAGCCGATATGCTTTCATGAACACCTTGAGCGTATGCAAGTGTGGGTGTTCACCCTCTGCTCTCACAATGTATTTGTTGGTGGCCAGAGCTCTGAGGATARTGTACCATGGCCGCTTGTCCTTGTGGGCAGCCCTTGCGTTCCCCTGTTGGTACAGCTTGGTGATTTTAATAGCCAGTGGGATATGGTTATGGGAGGACGAATGAGGGTCCGGGTCCAGGTAATTGGAGTGCGTTTTGCACAACAGCTTAATCCACGCATCGAAGACGCGAATGGGGAGGGTATTTATCTGCTCAACATCCTGGGACCACCCAACCAAAGCTTGTCTCGCAATTACGCTGTACCCGCCGTCCAGGATGTATTGCAACCCGGCCTCTATCGAGTTGGTGTTTTTTAGTAGAAGCTCGAGGAGGCGGTCGTTTGGTCGGATGTTGCGATCCCGCATTTGTCGATACAAGTCATCAGGAGACGGAGGAGTAAGTCTCGAGATCTCATAGGCGCTAAGGTTACCGTCATGAACTGGAAAGACATAATGCCGCGAGTCACCCGGTAGCAGCGGACTATCTGGGGGCACTTCCTCTGCAAACAACTTTTCCAACATGGCAGCATACACATCGGCAGTAGGCTGGAGGTTGGGTCGAGGAGGTCTCTGAAACTCCGTCCAGGCCTCCCTAACGTTGCGCGTGGCCTCGATGGCTGTAACCCACGTGGCGTAGACAAACATGTTGGGACTACTCCATTTGGGTGGTCCGTCAGTCCTGGTCATTATCGTGCGCTGTCGGCCGGGCAGTGAACCACCCAGATTGGTCAATGCCTCATCAATGGGCTGAGAGGGGTATCCGTTTTCGACCATCATAATTCCTGCTTTAGCGCTCCTGCTCAGATCTTCTTCACGATCGCGTTGCTCGTCCACTCCATCCCACGATAAACGGTATGGTGGCCACGTCTTTGCAGACCGAATCATGGCCTTTTCCTCTGCTGGTGTCTTCTTCATCCCCAGCAACACCCTTCTTATTGAGCGGTAGCCGTTCTGGGTAATCAGCAGGTGAGGTCTCATTCTGACAGACGCGGCCAGAAGGACCTTCTGGGCTTCCCAGTTGTAACGGACGTGCTTGTAAGGAGCGATGGGCGTTCTCCTGTCAAGCGCACAAAGAGCGCTGTTAAAAATGCGACATCTTATTCTCTGCCATTTTACTTCGTCATCACCTCCGACATCAACGCGGCAGGTCTCGAGGTATGCCGCGACGAGATGGGCAACCGAGATCAGAGCAGCAGGCCATACGGCTGCGCAATGCCACATGAGTCGATACATCATGATCTTGAAGACGTCAGATCTGAATTCTGGACCAACACGATTCTGTTCAGGTTTTTGTCTCGGTTCCAGGTAGTGTCGGGAGATATAATCGAAGATGGCGGCAAGGCTCTGCGCTTCGAATATCCTTTTGTCGCGCCCAAGGACCATGTTCATGAGAAAATATGGCCTGAAGGTGTCACGAAAGACGAACCGCTGAACGATTTCGTCTCCATCCTTTCCTTGTAAAATCCATGACCACTCTTCAAGATCGCTGGTGCTGTATCCCTTCATTTCAAGACGCTTCATGCGCCTTGCCCATCCTTGCTCTGTTTCCAGATAGCTTGGAAGTCCCCTAAGGTGGTAGAAGGAGATTCGAGACTTGCGCAAGTGCGCTACACGTTGCTTGAACATGAACTGTGCCAGACAGCCGGGCAATCGAGGAGACTTATTGCTGGCAAGAGCACGGAGAACACACCACTTTTCAGGTGGATATTTGCGAGCTTTGCGCCTGATGAACATGGCAAGCGCCTTTGTAGGCGAAAACGGCGTGAATTTTTTCTCAAAGGGCGTTTGTATCCCAGGAACCGGAGGCCCATCTTTTAGTCGTCTCTCACGGCGGCTCAATCCCCCAGGTGTCGCATGCCACAGAACGGCAAACGGATCGGCCGAGGTGGTGGAGGCGGCGACAGACGGAGCGGGTTTGGCCGGAGCCCAAGCATGAGGTACTCTCTCGCGGCGGCTCGATTCCCCTTGTGCCGCAGCTCTCTCTAGTACAGCAAACGGATCGGCCGATGTGGTGGTGGAGGCGTCGAGAGACGGAGCGGGTCTGGCCGGAGCCGCAGAGCCGGTGGGGAGGACATTTTCGGGTTCGGCGCCGGCGCCGGCGGGAGCGGCAGCGGCAGCGGTTGATTGTCTTCGGAAAGTACCATCCGGTATGGAAGAGGAGCACACGGACGACCAAGCGGGGAGCTGCTGCAATCAACATGGGACATCAGTCAGTGCTCGTGGCCAGCGACAAGGTACCCAAGGGTGAGAGAGTCATGAGGGTTCCACATGTTTACCTGGCAGAACCTCGTTGTTGTCGCGAGTCGGCCTGTTGCTTGCACACCTCTTAGGGCGGAACCTTTAGTACCAGACATTGATGTAGGCAATCAACCATTCTGAAGAGACGGCAGGCTGGCGATGTGTTGGAGGGTTTTGCATTGGCGATTTCCCAATAGCGTTCGTTTGGCGGTTTTGGAGAAATCTGGCTGTTGCTGATTTTCCCCCCAATTCTTCGGCCCAGTGTGCAGGCGCTTGTCCAGATATTCGGACCTGGCTGCACTAGCGGATGCTACCCCCTCATTCCCCCCCTGGTTGCGTGCAGCAGGTGCCGAGCTATCGATAAGACGGAGCAGTGTCGGCTGCCTGCCGTGGAAGCGGGCGTGTTTGCGGGAACCTGAAATGGACGGGAGGTCTGTGCTACACATCAGTCACTAACATCGAGACGGAAAGGGGGTTTAGCTCTTGGCCAGATTCAAGTACCGGTACTTCTGCAGTCTGCACATTGAAGAGGGGTGCCGAGTATTCAATACCGTGTCCTTGGTCAGCCTCCATCAATGCTGAACCAGCGACAATGGAAGCCCCCCAAAGTTCCCCAATGGGCACTGCCACGAGATTGCATTCCCATTGACCGTTCGTCATCGCGACAACCCCCAATTGCACACAAAAGACTAGTCATCCACGTCGACAATCCGCGACGAGAGGAACCCGCCGCCCTTTGCGCTGCGCATCCACGGAATGGCCTCTCTCAAGCGAAAACGACACCGAGGCGGAACCGGTACAGGTACGAACTCCTCCGAGGCTGCGGCGGGTGCCTCCCACTCTGCTGGTGTTGGCGCCGCTACCGCTGCTCCATTGGCTTCAGGTTCCCCTGTAACAACGGCGCGCCGAGCGACACGCCAGACATCGACCGCCCCACTCCCCGTCCTTCCCGACCCGGAACCACCCCGACGACGCCGACGCCGGGACAGCAGTGGCAAGGCCTGTGCCACTGC